>NW_015449946.1:131667-186136 GCF_000239435.1 Tetranychus urticae | reverse complement strand
TGATTGATCTTGTCATCAAAATGTTCATCATTCTCTGACTTCTATCGTCTCTAACCATGGACTCGATAGTCACCATAACCACCCTCAAAGTGAACATGGAAATACTCCTTACACCCTCCCTGAATTCACCTATATACCCCCAATAGGCAGCACTCCCACATATGGATCACGTGGTTTAACCACTCCTCCATCACCATCATCAAGTAATGATCAGGAAATGTTGATCAGTTCAGGTCATCTTAACCATTTAGGCCAATCTCATCAACAAGGACAAGGACACCAACAAGAACCTCAACAAGCCCAAGGCCATGCTCATCCTCATCAACACCCTCAACACCAGCATCATGCCCGTTATAATAATATACGTTATAATGGCAATGAAGGTTACTTTGAATCTTCCAACATTATGGTTAACCGATCAACAGTCAATGGTTTACCCGTAAATGAGCCCAATCAACATGTCTCCCAGCATCACCATCACCCAGTACAACAGACAAACCCTCATCTGCACCAGCAACAACAAGCACAAAATCATAATGTACATCAACATGGGCACCATCAAGTATCTTTAGCCTCACCACTCAACTCACTTGTACCACCTCCAGTCAACTCATCAGTCCTTCAACCTTTAATAACTTCAGGTTCAACAAAAATCGGAACAACCACAAGCGGATCAACCACCACTGGAGCAACACCAGCAACATTGGGGATTGTGGTTAAAAGTCGTCGAGGTCGTCGAAGTTCAGGTCGTAAAAAGGTTACAACACATTATTGTACGTATGTAAATTGCGGTAAAAGCTATTCCAAGTCATCCCACTTGAAGGCTCATCTTCGAACTCACACAGGAGAGAAGCCCTACCATTGTACGTGGAAATCTTGTGGATGGAAATTTGCTCGATCAGATGAATTGACCCGTCATTATCGTAAACACACGGGTGATAAACCATTCAAATGTAGTCTATGTGAAAGAAAATTTTCCCGTTCAGATCATTTATCGCTTCACATGAAGCGACACACAAATCTTTGATCAAACTCTTCCTCTCTCTCTTTACAGATAATAATGATGATACATTTTTTTCAATGAAAATTATCAAATGAAAAGCAATATATTATTACATATTGTATATCATTATTATCACCATTAGATTAATAGATTGAATAGTTATGAGAGAAGCAAACAATTGATTTCACAAAAAAATGAACTTTTCCAGATCAATTATTCTTAGAATACTGTTTATATTATTTCATCTTCCCGTAATATACATTATCTTCTTGTTTCTCATCTTATTTTATTTTTCATTTTCTTCCTTTTCTCTTCCATTCTTTCATCTTCATGCAAAAAACCACTTTTTTAGTCTTCCTCATTGTATTATACCTTTAAACCTTAGTGTAACAAAGTCTATCCAAATCATGTATCAATATCAATTATGACAATAATAATAAGCCACAAAGCGGGCAAGAAATGAAGCAAAAAATATTGAACCCAAATCTCAATCTAAATTTTCAATTAAGTTGTTGATGGATTGAAAGGGGATTCAAGTTGATATGAAAGTGTGCAAATCGACGGAAAGCAAAGGTAAAAAAAACATTGACCTGACATTGGTTATGAGTTGACCTTAAAACTCCTACGTGAAACGTTAAATGAAAATAAACATGTTATCTTGTATAATGATGTTATTTAAACATTTATTAAATGTTGTTATTGACCAGAAAACCTCTATGACTGAGTTGCCAAAAAAACGTTCAAATCTTCAGATGGATCATGATGATGAACTAAAAAATGAAAACTCTGCTTGACTCCAATTTTGTCAGTCTTTTTCTCTTCGTCTCATCTTCTTCCTCATCATCTTCCTGTCTCATCATGTATTTATACGAAGGAAATTAGAAGGAAAAATATTCATTCAAATGAATCTATTGATGTATTAATAATCAATTGTTCATTTTGACTATTTCATGGGACAATATAATATGCATAACAGTTTAATGTTGAATGATGATTGAAACAAAACAAGTTAACTAATCAATATCAAAATGTTAACCTTTGATAGTTGATCTTTTTGCTCTCTCAGCGGGTTGAGAGTAAAAAATGTTGATTTAAAATCATTGACAGAGGCCAATTGTTTGGAAATTTTTTCATCTCTTCTCAATATTATTCACCATTGTAATTGTAATGTAAAGCACATAACTATATTTACTTTCACTGTTGGTGCAACGAAAAAAAGCTAAGATGATCACCATCATCATCATCATTCATTTCAAGGTTAAAACTGATGATGATCATGGAAATGCAAAAAAAAGTTAATGATGAATTGAATCAACAATAACAACGAGTAACAAGTAACAAGGTAAAAAGCTGTTGTTTTACTGAAACAATCATTTGTCTCGATTATCTTTACCCGTCACAATCAGCTAATCACTTTTGGCTTCCCTCAAACCAAATCATTTGACACTCAATTTAGTTAATTTAGTAAAAAAAGGAAGAAGAGGGAAGAACAACGGATTTCAGGATAAATCAAGTTAAAGAGATGAAAGATGATCAAGATGAATGTTTTTACTTGCAAGAAACAATGTAAAATCTCACATGGAGAGAGACCCAGAGATCAAGTTAAAGTATAACCTGGGAAAGCATAGCCAATGCATCAACATTCAATGTACATAAGCCTAAGGGTTTGGATAAGGAAAGAGCATTAAACATGTTAGACTTAAACTATCATTTCCTCTGTTCTTGCTCAGTCATCTTACATGATGATGATGCACATTTACAGACTATCATCTTGTTCTTGATCTTTACCATTAACCGCCTCCATCTTGACTTTCAATCATGCTTTCCTTCATTCACATGGAAATGAGAATCTTGCCCATCTTTATCATTTCTTTATTCAGTTCACCTTTTTTTTCATGTCGCATTGAATGAGTTGTTCAATATGACAGTAATCTTCTCACCTCAAAATCTCAGTTTAAGAGGCGAAGAGTTTAGAAACTTTTTTACTTCTTTCTTCTTCTTCTTTACTCATCTTCATCTATCACATTCTCATCATTTTCATTTTCATCTCAATTTCAGAACCCACTCAACTTTGAAACTCAATTTACCTCAATGATAATGTTTCAAGATTACATGATATTCCAGCAATGAGTCAAGACAATTTTTGTTCTGTTTTTTTCTTCATTTTCTTCTTCTTCTTCTTCTCATCTCTTTACCAAATGAAAATATTGTAAATGGATGAATGATGATTGAATACAAATATTTTTTTCCCATTCATTTAGATTTGCTTTTCATTTCCATCCGATACTAAACGCCTCTTCAAGATTATCATGAAACAAATTTCAACAATCAATTTATTAACATTATCATTATCATTTTAATTTGGACTTTATCAACAATTTTCGTTTCTCTATTGCATTTTAATTCGATTGTTTACTCTTCAGTTTAGTTATTGAGAGCAAAATGTGATTACAATTTTCAATGAAAAGTCAGACAGTTAGTTGACCTGGTTGGTTGAAATTGAACAATCATTACCATTATTATTATCATGCTTATTATTAAATGAATGGCGACCATTTCGGTCCAGTAATCTCATTGAAAGCAAGCAACAATTGAACTGGACTTTGACAATTGTACTTTTCTCCTATTTTTTGCAACTTTTTGTATTGTCTGTTTGTTTGCTGTTAATGATGAACCTTATAAGATTATGAACAAAAATTACCATAAAGATGACCATCAGTCTGAAATGAGTTATTAGAGTTAATCAAGGGAAAGGTCAATGGAAGAAGAAAAAAGAAACAATTAAATGTTTCAATCAAATGTTGAAAGAGTTTTACATTTTGAGGGAAAACAACATTTAAAATTGACTAACTCTATTCACTCATTAGTGATAATCGGTTCATCAAATCATCATTTACTTCATTGGCTTTTCACTTAAAAATTTTATCAAATTTTTCGTCTCAATTTTTTCCACTTTGCAGCTTAAAATTGGCACCAATTTGTGTGAAATTGGTAAAGTTGGACAGTTCAATTGGCCATGTTGACTTGATCAATACTCACATCAACCTTGCTCGTTATCACAATCTTTAAGTTAACGATAAACTGGACTTGATATCAGCTTGCAGTCTTGACGACGGTCGTAAGATTGGCTTCTTTGATCCAATCTCAACGGTTGTTTTCATTTGAACGTTTAACTTGTTAAAATGAATCAACCAAATGAGAGGTTTCTTTACCTGAGCTTGAGCCACTTTACAGACAATTGTTACCTGATATATCTTAATCCTTTTCTCATCATGATAACCTGAGTGGACCATTGATTCAGAATCATCCTATAATGAAGTGCAAAGGCACATAATGACGTTTAACTCAATTATTTTTGACACTTAATTGCAATGTGCTAAACTTGTTGGACAACTTTTGCTCAACATTAAAAGCCATCTTTTAACTTGCATTATTTGAACAAGATTAGAATCAGTTAACAACAAACAAAAGCAAAGGTAAGCTACTCTTTCAACAGTCACAATAAAGAAGGTAAAATAGAGAGAGAAGAGAGAGAAGAAGAGAGAGAAATGTTATAATAATGATGAGAATGAAAAGGACAAAGAAAATTGCAATATTTAAAGAGAGAGAAAAAGCAAATTCTTCCTCATGAATCTTATAGGATTGAACTGAATTTATGTACACTCAATGTGATGTGTTACAAACCGCTAATAATCATCCTTTTTAACCTTAACTTTCGTGAAAAATTGTTCATCATAAATTCATAAGCATATTGATCATGATCATGTAACCATTCATTGACATTTCCAGCTCCACCTTTTTATGCCACCCTCTCCTCATCTTCCTCACTCTTCATGACGGTGGGTCGGTTTACGCATCTTCCTTGTCTCTCTCTCTCTCTCTCTCTCTCTCTCTCTCTCTCTCTCTCTTCATTGATCATCATTATGCACTTTTGTTTCTTACAGGCCAATAAAAGGTTGTACTTGATAGTCACACATCCCACTGATGACAAAAAAAGGAGGCGGAGGAGGAAGATGATCATCAGTTGGACCAAAAGAGTCCAGTCAGGATGAGTCTATCATTTCTTTGTTTTTTCATCGCTATTCATCTGATAAGTTCATTGTTTCTATAGCAAACCAAAAGTCTTTTATTTTCATGAGTAAACTCAACTTTTTGAGTAAACTTTACCAAAACAAGTCAGCGTCATCTAACGGTTAAACATTAATAATCTTGTTGTTGCCTTTGCTTTTGTACATTACTCAAGATTCTTGTTTCTTGAAACTGAAAAGGTTCGGTAAACATGATGAATCTTTATTGTTACAAGTTATTCACTTGAAGATTCAAAGTTGAAAGGTTTACATTTTTGTATGAAACTTAACCTTGAATCTTTAGGTAACTCCAAGAAATGACTTTTTCTGTTCATTTATCAACTGATTGTTCATGTTCAACAATGAAACCTGTTAATCTTTTAATTTTGGGTAAAATATGGTGATTAACCAATGAAATTAATCAAATTTACCAATTAAATGAATTGATAAACATGAGTTGATCAGCAGGTTTTAAATTAGAAACCACTGAATGTAATTAGCTATCGATCATCAGGATTTTGGGTTGAAAAGTAAATGATTATGACTGATAGTGGAAAGGATGAACAAGTGTAAAAAGTGATGAAAAAAATGAAATGAAATGTTTTGAACTCAATTTTTTGATGAAGAAAAATTGTCTCGCTTTTTTCCAACTCAACATTCAATTTTTTAATGGTAGCTTGACATTTCTGGTTTGACAAGGAGTGATAATGATTAGAAATAAATGAACAAGCGAAATAATCGCAAACGAATCAATGTAATAATTTAATTGATGTTAATATCAAGGAAAATACCATAACTCATAAAGAAGAAGAAGAAGGCGTTACGATGGATGATCAAGATGATGATGATGATTAGGTCATAATTTTTAATCATAATGTAACATCCATTAAGTTTCCTTGATCATCATCATCAAAATCATTAGAATTATCATCCTTTTTTTGCTCTGTTGATGGGAGCGTTTACATGAAAGCTGTAATAAGTATTTTGCTTTTGCTCATCTGTTTCGTCTTTTTTTTGTGGCTTGTTTGCCTTGTGATGTGATGCTATTAAGGTAACTACTTACAAGTAGATCAAATAATGGGTCTCCTGTTTATACCTGCAATTGTATTATTGATTAAAAGATGATTACATGTTTGTCAACTCTTCACTCGCCATTTACATTAATAACAATTTGGCAAAAGTTTGTAAAGTCAACCGAGAAGGCAAAACATTTCAATTTTGACATTGAATTATGAGTTGGAAAAAGGTAAGATCAGGAAGAAGAGAACGGGCAAAAAGGTAATCATTCTAATGTACTCTCAGTATTTCAGGATTGAAATGAAATTTAAATTGATTAATATTCAATTGTATGCCTTGATTACTTGATTAATAAATAAATTGCGTTTGTCCAACTGGATAGACTTAACAGCTATTCTGTTAGTGAATCATTGCTCTTTCATTGTTAGTAATTTTTCTTGCTATTGTTTCCTTCAGAATCGTTTCAAGTAAATATTGAAACTCTGTAACATTTCATTTCTTATTGAATTGAGATACAATCAAAATCGGTTGAAGGAAAATTTAAAGACAGCAAATTTCTGTTCGCGTTGTAACAATTTGTGATCTAGTCAGAATACATTGAACTAGAATCTTGTTCGTGTTGCGATCGTGAAATATTTATCATCACATTGAACAGTAATCTTGAGTTTGAATCTGTGACCAGCGATGTACCCAAAGCTTGAAAAGGTAATCCACTAATTAGCTTTCAAGAAAAGGGCAAAATATTCCTTTGGCCTTTTGTATCTGTTGAATAATGCCATATGTAATCACATATACCACAATATTTAAACAATTGCATGATCTTTTTTTGCCATCATTCTCATTCTCATTATATTTTATGATGATGATAGTCAGGATGTTGTTAAGGTAAAGGAAGAAGATAGAGAAAGAAAAAAAAGTTTCCTTTTCTTTTATCATCTTGTTGTTATTTTTCTCGCTCTAAGAGCCATCGATCCGTCTATTGTATTCAGTTTCATTGTACCATAGCCAATTCAATAGATATACATACGAGTCTAGATACATTAGACGTGTACACAAGAGACTGGCTGTCTAAGGATCAAGAGTCAACCTGGATCAGTGAGTGTTACTGCACCAGCCACTTGTTATCCATTGCCTAAGCCTCGAAACAAAACAACTTTAACTTGTACGATTTACTGAATGCAAACAGGAAGACTTCATCAGCTCAACTCTCTTGATGAGCCTCAAAAATAATGATAATACAAAAAAATGTATCTGATAGTTTTTCATTCATCAGCTAATTCATTCAATTTTGTTTCCCTTTCATCATCACAACGTTCCTATTTAGATATATTGTAATGTCTAGATGAAAAAAAAGTCAGGTAATGATGATGGAGTAAGTTACGGAAGTTTATCAAGTGAAAAACAAAATTATCATATTTCACTGGATTTTACCTCCCACCAAGGATCAAATAAAAGTTGATAATAAAAAGGATAAAGTCGCTATGTTTATGCATCAATTGTTTCCTAAATTAACTACAATCAAGAAACCATGAAGGTGATATACCTTTTGACATTGATATTGAACTTTTATCCTTTTTTTAGAAGCCAAAAGATAATGAGCCAAATGAAAGGAAAGAGATGATCATCATTTTCATCTTCATAGTGAACCTTAAAATAAAAACAATCATCAACGGACATTACCTTTCAATTATAAGTGTTGTATAATGAACGCAACTCTATTCATTATTAATTAAATACAATTAACTTACCGGAAACATTTAAATGCTCGGACAGCCTTTTGTCTTTCAACAATAAACCATCTAATTAATAAACATCCTTCATTTATTGTTCACCATTACATTCAATGGACGTTAAGGTTTGACTATTTTTAATGGTTTAAAAAAAAGGTTAAGCAAAGGATTTGGTTAAAAATGGTCAACAATTGGAAACTGAATTTATGTTGCATTTGATTAACACTTTAAGTGCTTATTGAGATTTATTTTTAAATATTAACTAAATTAAACTGATTAACCAATGATTGATGAAGTACCACAGCTGTCAACAGTTAAAAACCTTACGGCGTTCAAACTGTATAACATTGATTCATTGGTTGCTTCAATTAATTTAAACAAAATAATCTCATTTTCTTTTGGTCATCAAATTGAAAGTGAGATGGACAAATTAATGATTAATTAACATGCTAATGATCATTAATTTAAACCTTTTTTTTGTTTTCATTCTTTCTTTGTAAATATACGCTATTTCAGGGTAAACAAGTTGATGGTTAAAGTGTTGAAGCCTTGACAATTTGCCTGTGATACTTAAATCAACAGACAGTTGTTAGCCTTGATTAACAATTGTTAAATGTGTATTATGTGTAAATTGGAAGGTATAAGATGAATTAAATTGTCGTAGGAATGATTGTTGTTTTTTTGAGCAGTGGAAGTAAACTGTCAAGAGGAAAGACTCAGGTGAAAATGATTGACTTGCAATGAAAGTTGTTGGAGAGCAAAAATTGTGAAAAGAAACTGTGAATCAAGCGAATTGGACTGTTTTTGTTGATAAATCATAAAGCAACGGAAAGCAATCAGTTTAACTAATTATGAAGGTAAAAGTGAGCCTTTGATGGCTCGTGGAGAGATTTAGAGGAAGAAGAAAAAAAGGAGAAAAAAAACAGTCAAAGGAATCACAGGTAACATGGTGATGATTCACAATTAATTGAAGAGATGGAGAAGTGAAGGAGGGTTTGATTGTTGTTTATCAAAAGGAACCAAAAATTGTTGATGATGATAATGATAAGGATGAAGAGAGAGTAAGAGAAAGAAGGAAAGACAACAAAAGGTAAATGAATAGGATTACTTAGCTACTAGGTAATAGAAAGTGGAAAGGAAAGGAACAAATAAAGAAAAGAAATGAAAAGACAGAAAGGAGAGAAGGAAAAGAAAGATTTATCATAATATGCTTGGTATATCATGGATAGAAAATTTTTTGCTACTTTTCTGTATTTTATTTATTGGTGATGATGATGCAAGTGATGGTGATGTGAATATACTGAATACCGAGTTGACTGATTCCATGAGACAAATTGTGGCATCGGTTTTTTACCAATAAAGACAGTCAAGTGAATCTGATTCTGGACCGATGAATGATATTGACAAATTTTGGCTTTCCTTTCACTTTTATTTGGTTAACTGGATTGTTTCACTTGTGATTAACAAATTGCATGAGTTGATTGTATCAATATGAGGTAAATTTTGGAATAAAGTACGAAGTCGCTGGATGAATCAATGATTTTAGCAAAACAATTGTAGCTTGTAACAAAAATAACATGCTTTATAAAATTTTGTTTTTTAAGTTTGATTCAATTTAAAAATTGACTTCGCACCATTTCAACTGCTTTATTGACTTGTTTCTGTGTGAATTCTCGTTCCCATTGTGATGAGAAAACTACATTCGCATGTTGAACTCGCTCGTGGCTGGTCATTTGATTAGCTATTCGTTTACGTGCTTCCTCTTCATCCAAGCCATTTCGCTCCTTTAAACGCTTGATTGCTTCTTCTTCAGTAACGATTGATACCCATATTTGATGAAATTGATCTTGCCAGCCTGCTTCCAACATTAAAGCAGCTTCAACGACCACAATATCGTGTTCATCAGAAATTTCACCAATTCTTTGTTCAATTAGCTCCTTGGTTGCTGGCCAAACTATAGAGTTTAATTGAGCCAATTTATCTGCATTAGAGAAGACAATTGTACCCAGCTTTTGTCGATTAATTGATTTATCAGGATTAACAATATCTGAACCAAAAGCTTCAACTATCTTGGAGTAAGCGATAGCGTTGGGGTTGGCATAAGTCGAATGGGCTATTACATCGGCATTCAGAGTTACGATATCGAGATCTGAAAGATGTTGACAGATTGTGGATTTGCCTGAACAAACTCCTCCAACCAGACCAATACGATATGGTCGTCGAGGTAAATGATCTCGCGGAACTGGTTTCCTGAGCAAAGTTCCAAGTTTTCTTATTCGTAGACTTGATGAGCTTATTTTGTCTTCTTCATGGGCACTTTCATGTGCTTCATCTTTGACCAAACCAATGCTCACAATTTCAAGCCTTTTCATTCCTTTTTCTTCTCGAATTGTATTGATCTTTTCGCCTCCCTTTAATGTTTCCTCGCTGACCACAATGCAACTCAATTCTGGATCGACAATTGCTGGTCCAAAAGGATCTGTGATTCCGACAATTTTATATTCAATCGAATCACAGACATCGGTTAAAAATTGACGAACATCATCAATCCGTTCCTCTAATGGTTTGATTAATTCCCACAGAACCTTTTTTTTAATCATATTAACATCAGTAACTCCAATAGTCATTGATTTATTGGTACGTATCAGGGATTCACTAAGTAATACTTTATGGCCATTGTGAAGGTTATCAAATGTTCCACCAAGACAAACATGATCATGCTTGACAATGTGCGTTGAAGATACTGGTGCTGAATCCGTAGCCTCATCTGGACTATTGATTATCTTTATTTCTTTGAATTGGCCAAGATCAACTTTACTTCCCACTAGACTAGGGAAATTTCTGGTTGTGAGAGGAAAACAAACAAAAAAACAATTTTAAAAAATGCTCTTGGTTAAAGTTAGCAAAATTTTTCATTAAACTCAAAGCAATTTACAGCTAGTGCACTCGTTCACTTATCACAATAAGCTTTGAGCTTTATCAAGTGCATTGAAGGCAAATTGAAGGCACTACTTACTTTGTATTAATGTGATCCAAAGGATGGTTACAAAGGAGAATTTGAGGTTGATAGCGAAAACTAGATAATTGTGGCTTGATTATAACTCGGACATCTAAATGAGGGACTCTTGAGCTAGCTGCTCGATAAATACTAGGTACGTAATAATGATTATCATCTGATTGTTTGTTGGAACCAATTTCTTCGCTTGGATTTCGTTCAACTTTGATGTAAAGAACTTGACTTACCAATGACTTTGCCTCATTGAGAAAGTGTCCAATTTTAGTTGGAATCTTATTTAATGGAGAATGAATCAACAGTAACCCACAATTAAACATATCACTAATTTGTTGAAAAAAATAGAAAATAAAATTGAAACAAACAAAACAAAAGAGGAAAACAAATATGAAAATTACATTGATTTGAAGAGTTTATATATCAGCTGTTGCTATCTAAAGACTATCATTTGTGGTAAACAAATGTATTGAGACCTGAAAATATTTAGTCTACTTCCTCAAATAAATATCAAATTGAACACATCAATTGCAAACGAGTTTTGGATGTGACGACCTAAATTCACATTTGAATATTTTAGTAATTTCAACTTTTTTGTCAAACAAAACTCTTAGCCGGATTCGTTCACCTCGAACTGTAACTTACATTGGATCCGCAACATATTTTAATGATTCAAAACATGATTCGAAATGATTTAAACAATGAATTGTTTGCAAAAGCATAATAAGATTGAAAAAATATATAATTGAATGATAAAGTTTACAAGAAAAACTGATGGCTAATAAACAAAAATGATGATTTTGTGACTGGAAGTTAAGTAAGATAACTTAGCACTGCCCAACATTGTGGCAGGACTGATACATATAATTTTGACAAATAAACCATTGAAATGAAAAAGTCGCTGATTTTTAGATTTACATATTTTTTAGCATCAACAACTAAGATTCAGGCTCATCAATATCTGACCATCTTAAAGTCTCTGAGACATCTGACAACGAGTCAACATCGTCATTACAGTCATCTTCTGCTGCAATTTCTTCGTCTTTCTCTCCATCTGATCCGGCTTCATCATTGTTTTCTTTTGAGTCATCTTTTGATCCAGGCATTGATCCTAATGGGTCTAAATCCAAATCTCCTTCCATCTGATCGAGTTCATCATAGTCAGCAGCTTCTGCTTCATCATCCATCTGACTTGAGGGCCTAGACATTGATGCATTAAGTTCACCTCGACCCAATGATTTGTAAAACACAAGAAAAGATCGAATAAATTTTTCAATCTTTTTGCGACGGCTTGCTCGCATATCCTCGACACGAGCTTTCATTCTTGTAATAATTTTCATCATAACTGGACGGAGTTCACCAAAAACATTATCATCGATATCATCCAATGATAAACGTAAGGCAGCTTTGAGAAGATATTCAACTAAAAAGTCTTCATAAAATTTATATATTTGATCTTCACTCGTGACAATGGAAAACATTTTATAAAGCAAGTTACTTAGAAGATTTTTATGTTGATTAGGTTTAACCAAATTCAACATGAAACTCGTAACATTTTTCAAGTCAATTTGACGATATTGAGTGCTATCATCGAGATTCGGTAAGAAATGGAACAGTCGGAGCTCTTCTGGTTCTTTATGAATAGCATTTTTAGCTTCGTAAAGTATTTCCAATGTATCAATGAAGCAGTCAACTAGACAAGTTTGCCCAGTAACAATAATATGATCATCTTCTCGAACATATTTACTCTCAGAGCCAACGTAAATTGGAATAAAAACACCGAGAAACTGCAAAATGTTGGGTTTTGTTTCAGGAAGATACCAAGTTATAATGAATCGAGAGAGTAGTGATGGCGAATAGATAACTCCAAGAATCATCAGTTTAGCAAAACCTTCAATTGCTGACTCTTCAATCCGATCAATTCCACAGTTGAAAAGTCTTTCGGTGAAAATTTCAACAAGGGAATTTATTATATCTTGTTCAGAGTTTTTGTTTAAAGTTTCAAAGGGACGAACACGTTTCTGACTGTTGATAGTCATATCAGCTTCTGATTCTAATTCCTCAGCATCTTCGTCATTATCTTCCATCATTGATTGTTGCAAATCAGCTTGAGTTTCTGCTTCACCAATACTTTCCAGATCAGCACCCGCTCCTTCAATATTAAGATTTGCAATGTCATCTTCGATTAGTCTTGCTGAGGACCTTCGCACATTTGGTGATGTTTCTGGCTTTTTAATTAAAGGTTCTATTCCATGTTTGCAAAGACAATCCAAAAAGCTTTGTAAGGCAATGATTCGAATAGTTTCAGAATCAATGCTGAGAATCTGCATTAAAAGATTACAGTGTTGCTTAAATAATGAATCACTGAGAATGCATGAAAGTCCTAAAGCTTTGACAGCAAGAGCACGAATTCGTTCTTCTTTTTCAATAACACCGGGTATTACAATTGAGTCAATATGATGGAAAATAAGAGTGTGAGCTGAGTCAAATTTGCCATGTTCAAGGGCTCCAACAAAAATTTGTAAACATTTGAGTAGAGTTTCAGGGTGATCATTCAAATTGAAAGGTTGTGACAGGGGAACTTGACTTGGAGGGATCTGTTGTGACATGGGACTTATTCGATGAGCACGCCTAGCTTGTAACCTCTCACGTTCTGATTGTAATTCAATCAATTTCATCTTGATCTTTTGAGTTTCCACATGATCTTTCTCCACTTCTGTCTCTGCTTTCTCTATTTTATCTCTAATCTCTTCTATTTCCATGGTCAATCGTGCATAATCAACATCATAATTGCTTTCGGTATCATTACTTGGCTCAGGAGTTTTCGATTTGGGTATAGCATCCTCGACACTGACTTCTGCGGCTAAATTGTAAACTTTACTAGTACATTCAGCAGTAAACTCGAGCAGGTGGGTTGAATCTTTGAAAATTCGCCTTGCGATAAACTTCATGATTGGTGAAATGCTATCTTCGAATACAATATGAAGATTAGGTGAAAAGATAATGGTGTGAATCATTTCTAATAGATAGTTTTGCTGAGCTTCATCGCAAACGTCGAACAAAAGAAGAATGGAAACCAATTGTTTGTACACGAACTCTTTACCATCGATTTCTTCAGAAGATGTAGATTCAGGTAAAGAATCGACAGTTTCAACGAATCTAGAATGAAGAGATGAAAAAATGGGATAAGTTGATAAATTGGTAACTTACGATTAGAGTTGATTTAAAGCAACTTACTTTCTTAAATATTGACACATATGAGGTAATTCAGGTAACAAGTAATCAGCAATTTGAGAGTCATCTTTAAGTTGATTCGAGCTTTCTCCCATTGCTTGGTTTGCCCATTCTTCGGCTAAAGTCTCGGCTTCCGTAAACTTCTCATTGTTAGGTAATGATGTATTTGCCGCTGGGTTGCCTGATGTCGTAACAAATCTTTTATCCGCCAATTTGATAAATTTATCTTCATTAGATTTAATAAAGGTATTTAGGCATTGCCAGATCAAGACCTTTTCTGGAGTCAAATGTTCTTCTATCAACAATTTGTCATGATCAAGATAGGATTGTCGAAAATGATGAACCAGAGAGTGAAATTTCGTTCCAAATTGATCACAAGCTGTTTCCATCAACTGATTTGCATATATGTAGAGGATTTTCTTTGAAATTTTCAAATCTGCTAGCACATCGATTTCAACCAAAAGTCGAATAACATCATCGTCACAATGCTTGAGCCATGCTGCAAGCAGCCTTTCTTCAACAGTTTTTCGCACATTAGGATGTCTATCGTTGAGTCCTTCCTTGAGTACTAAATTTCTCTGTGCAACTGAAAGCATCTTCAAAGGTACATGTTCAGCAAGTTTAATGTATGCTTGCTTTCTAATGACTGCTTTAACATCTCGAACTTTTTTAATGATGAAATGTAAAGTTTCAGAAGATGCTTCAATGGACATGAGAACTGCTAATCTAACTTGGAAAGCAGGGTCTTTAGTAAGATGGAAACGATAGGCTGTCAAAACTGGATCATCAGGCCTGCTTGTATCTTGAAACCTTCTCAATGTATAGGCCGCAAGAGCGCGAACAAGAAAATTTCTGTCAGCCAAGCGATCCAACAATGCAAGTTGAAGTGAATTATAAATATCTCGACGGATGTCATTAACTCCATGAAGAAGCCTTAAAATAAGGCTACATGAGTTTTGACGGACAGCGGTGTTGACAGAGGCAAGCTCTTTGATCAGGAGCTCAGATAGAATATAATCAATTACACAATCCTTTCCACTTGATGCTTCTGTGAAAATTTCTTCACCAAACATAGATTCACCTAATTCGTCAACAGTTTCATCGACTTTAAGAAAAACAAAAAGTTACAAATTGAAAAAAATATCATTATGAAAATCTTGTAAAAAAAAATGATAATGTCTTTTAGTTTTTGGAGGTAAATAGACCTACCTTTTAGATCAACTCCTTTTTTCTCATTGTCCAATGTGTTGATCAACTTAGGAATAAACTGAATACAATGTTTAGTGAAAGGACTTTTTGGATCATTACGAAGGAAAATCCTGATAAAATGGCTGAGCTTGGAACAGAAATCTTTATGGCTGATTTCATGGTAAATTACCCGGAATTTACTTATGCATTCCTCATGAAAGCGAAGATGCTGACATTTTTGAAATATATCGGCCATGATGTCAATATCAACTGATTTACCATTATCATCTTCATTGGGGGCATGTTTCTCCTTAAGAATTTTTCTGGCTGCTTTTGATCGACCTCTGGTACTTTTTCCCGCTCGTTTGGCTGTACTGCTAGCAATGGATGATGAGGAAGATGTTGATGATGTAGCGGATGGAGCGGGTGGAGCAGAAGAAGCACTAGGATTTTTATCACGTTTTCTTAATTTCATACTGTAATTAATGAAATTGACGAGAAAAAATTAGAAATAGAAAGAAAAAAACTCGAAACAAAAACTGATGATGAAATCAGATCATAAGTTCAGCTGTAAAACAACTGTTTTTGTTCAATTTGATTTGACAAGAATAACAACAAAATTCACCGTCAGATGGAGGTAGTTAGATAGTCATTGTGGAGCATCATAAAAGATGGCGCTCCATTGAACTGATTAGAAGATTGCATCAGTGTTTAGAGCTAAATTGATAATAATTATCATCAAATTATCCTATTGAGTAGTTTCACGCTGACCAAACTAGCTTTTTCTTCGCATTTATTCTCACTCAACTTTTGATTAAGCTTAAAATCATCAACAGTTTTCCTTTCTAATTTACACAGTCCAGTTAAGTTTTTTTATAGTGAAATTAATTTAACAAATTAAAGTTTGGAAAAAAGCTCAATTTTCTTTCTTCGAATTTTGGTGTTTTAATTGTTTCAACTAACTCATATCGACATGAAGGAATACGAGAAAATGGAAGAGGATGTTCGTAGTGATACCTTAATCAAAACCAAGCCAGAAATCCAAATTGTTAAACCTTTGCATCATTCTGCGACTAAATTAATTATACCTCCATCTGACTGCGAGATGACGCTTCATGATAGATTTACCAAGCTTCTTTGTAAGCTGCAAAAGAAGGAAATTGACCCTGGATATCGAGAGATAAACATTCCGAACACTCTGATTGGAAGATTGGATCGTATAAGATTTGCTGCTCGACTGGCTGCTGCACCTTACGTGAGACCAAGTAACACTGTCTTCAGAACACGCTCTGAGTATATTGCTGAAAAAGCATCTCTTGATAAAGATCTGGATGAGTATTTTCGTTATTATGATGGAAAGATGTTTTCTAAAAATCCACATGCTCATCCTGATAACTATCCTGATAACTATCGTGAAAACTACCGTGAAAAATATCGTGAAAAATATCGTGAAAGTTATGACCGTGAAGATTTAGACGACGATTTGGAAAATTACAGGAGACAAGATCCTCGGTTACAAGATAAAAATGAAGTTGAATCTGTGGCTACTCTCGATGGTGGAGATAATAGAGATAGAGATTTCGATGAGGACATTTCTGATAATTAAGACAACTGTTTATTTAAAGATAGGCCATATTTTTCGCTTTCTTCTCTTTTCAAACAAAACCGTTAAAGAAACCAAATCTACATCTTTTTCCTTAGATAACTACTATTTGCATTTAATAACTATTTCTCCTAAACTAATGTTTTTTTTCAACAGCTTTCAATTTCATAAGTAAACACGCAAATTAAGGTGAAGAATATTTTGTAAATAAATGAGTTTCAAGTAATCAAGCATGAAAAATTTTATTGAATCGTCTTACAATTCTTGAATTGTTTGGAGTTGCTTTGCTCTGTTTAGGTTCAGGAGGATACCAGTCGATAACTAGATGACCACCCCATCGGTTTCGCAGTGGAAGAAGCTTTCGACGAGCTAAAGCAGCACTTCGATGTTCATCGAATTCAATGATAACTTTGTAATTGGCATCACTCAGGAGTTCCTTTTTGACAGCAACTAAACAAGAGTCATCAATATCGTTTCCATATAAAAGGTCCAAAACATCATGCAAGCTTATCTTAACAGGAATTGGATGCATTGAAAGTGCATTCCTGTCGAATGACCTGACAACACCAAGTTTTACTTTACGAATTCCTTCCTTTGTAATTTCCTCAACCTCGTAATTGTTCAACTCTTGGACAGCTCTTTCAGCCATTGATGGAGAAGTGTACTTCAAAAAAGCGAATCCTCTATTGGTGGTGGAAAAGTTGAGCATCATTCGAAGCATGTAAACCTTACCCATTCGTTCAAAAATTGGTAAAATGTCCAATTCACTAAAACTGCGAGGAATCCTAGCAATGAACACTTCTGAGCCTCGAGGTGGTTCACCCGACATCCAATTTGGTGGTGGTCCAAAACGCCTTTGACCATTAGCAAGGATTATATTATAACCTGTTCGCTCCATTAATTCATAAAGTCTTTGATTCAAGTTATTGTCATCGGTTAAATTAGGTTTCGCGTCCATTGTTTGTTAAAATTAGTCACTTGTTAAAAATGGTGATGATTTGGTTAAAAAAATGCAAAATGCAGAATGCAAAAGAAAACAAGAGAATACTCTTCAAGCAAAAGTTGTTCGCAATGAGTAGCTTCTTGACTTGTTGATTTATTTTGTAAGACAAAAACATGAGCAAACGATCCAACCGTTTTCACACCTTCAAGCTCAGTCGACCCTTAGACTCCCTCAACCCTTAGCTCCCTTTCAGCAAATTAATTGAAACAATAGGTGGCGTCAAATCAAGTGAACAAAGTCAACTAATGGAAGCAACAAAGAACAAAGAAGTTACCAATCTTTTAAGCTACTTTAGAGTTAAGATTTAAAAAGATTAATATTTATGCTAATCTAATTAGCACTTTGCTCAAAAAATTAGCTCTTAAACATATTCATTCTAGTCTTCAATATCGACTGTGAAAGTATGGAATCGTCAAAATCAAAGCGCAAGAAAATACAAGAAATGCCAATGATTGAGGTTAAATGCTTAATCATCAAGTTTATATTTATGCTTTTATTAATTTGTATAAATACATTGATTCAGTTTCAAGCCTAATGTGTTGATAGTTAAAATCAAAAATTGAAATTTGAAAATCAAATTAACAATATACGTTTAGCCCTTGGATTGTTTACTTAAACTTTACAAATCTTATACTTAAAGGATAATGATTGGTGAAATTAAACCTAACCGACTAGAAGTTATGGAGATTATGCACTTAGGCAGGTTTAATGGCGCCTCTGAAATTTGAATTCCGATTTATTCAGAGGTTGAAGCAAAGAGCAATACAGTAAGAGTAAGAAAAGAGTAAGCTTAATAGAGTTATCTCTTTGTGTTAATCAGCTTTCAAGACGCCGCCAAATCTCGCTGGGAAAAGGCAGTTTGTCAGTACTGCCATCTATTGAATCGGTCATTTATTTGTTTTTGCAAAATTTCAACTCATATGTTATATTGTTATTTCAAATTATTTGTTTAAATTTAATTTTCATTTGTTTAATTCATCATATCTAAGTGAAGGAGTTGGAATTATTTATAAGTTTTGAATAGTATAAATTAAAAATAATTCAAAAATGTTCAGACGTAACCCTACACGATTAGAAATGAGAATGGATGATGTCAATGAATTTGAAAAATGGGAAAAAGATCTGGATGAGAAAAGTAAAGCTGCTTCTTGTGTTACTATTGACCCTTCAACGACCAAAAGTTCAACTTTAACAGCAGCAGAAAGAATTGGTTACCGTCCTAATCAACGCACTTGAGAAAGTTCACTGTTTTTAATGTCATTTCCTAGATTTGGTCGATTCACCAGGCAACCTGATTGTACTAACAGTATTTGGACTAGTCTGCTTACTGGAATCAAATGCTACAGCATCAGCGTGTTCATCATGCTTTAACCATGGATGTCCCATTATGCCTAACATTGTAATTCGTTTCCTTGGGTTTGGCTCCAACATGTGGCGAACCAAATCTTTCACTTCATTGCTCAATTTATTTTTTTGCCTTCTCACAAATTTCCATTTTCGATGTAACTGATTTGATATCATTAGTTCTTTATCTTCTGGATTAAAAGGATAAGCTTTATTCACCATTGCATATAAACAAACGCCCAAAGCCCATATATCAGCAATCATTGGATCATAGAGTCTTGTACCGTCTGACCTCTTCTTCAATATCTCTGGAGCCATGTAAGGTTCGGTACCACAACATGATGTACAGTACAATACACCTTTAGTTGGACGATAACTTATTCGACTTAATCCAAAATCAGTAACCTTGGCCTTTTTTTCATTATCAAGGAGTATATTACCCAATTTCAAATCACGATGGGATATGTTGAGGCGATGTAAATGATGCATAGCAGAAGCAATCTCACGGAACCACCGACGAGCTCTTTTCTCCTTTACCGGTCCTTTTTTCCTAACATACTCTGATAATGTTCCAGATGCTGCAAATTCCATGAAAATATAAACTTTATCATCTATCACAAAATGCTCAAATAATTTAACAATATTTGGATGTTCAACTTTTTCCAATACAAATAATTCATTTTTAAGATCAGTTAACCTTTCTTTACGTTTACGTTTAACTTCAATTACTTTACAAGCGACAACAAAGTCGTCTGTAAGTCTAATTGTTTTGAAAACTGTGGCAAAAGCTCCAGCTCCAATTTTATCCTTTAGTCTGTAACCCCGACGAGCAATTATACTATCTGGTTTTTCACCATCCTTTGTTTGGTAAATATCAGTTTGTAGATTTATTGGAATCTTACTAGAATCTTTATCATCAGTTTCTTTCATGTAACATATATTTTACTGGGACAATAATCTCGGATCAATCAATGTAAAGGAATGTAATAATCAACACAAGACCATGGTAATATCTCATAATAGTGCATCTGAGTCAATTAATGTAAAGTTGAGCGTCTTTGCAAAGGATAATTTAAACAACAATAAGGAACAAAAATTGCTTACTCAATCACAGTATATTTAAGAATACGAGAAAAGTTTCAGGATTAATTTCTGCCGGACTATTTAAAATGAGTGACATAGATTCAAGTGGTTCTGGCTCATTTGAGTTAAGTGAGATGGATGTTATAGATCTTGGCGAATTTTCCTGGAACCAGCGACTACGTCCAAAGCCTAAACTACATGGTAAATATTTACTTGGTGACATTTTGGGTCAAGGAACATTTGCCAAAGTCTATGAAGTGTTAGATTTAGTCACATTGGAGCGACAAGCAGTTAAAATATATGATTTACAAAAGATTGATCGTAAATTCAACCGTGATGAAATGATCGCAATGGTTAATCAAGAGATTAATTTATTAACGGGTTGTAACCATCCAAATGTGATCAAATTGATAGATGTACATCGCCGTAGAAAAAATCATGAGGAATTGGCAAAAAAGGAAAAAGAAGCAGTTAATCAAAAATCAGCAAAGGAAAATGAATCAAGCAATCAACAACAAAGTGAAACTAGAAGAAGATTAAAAAAGAGTAAAATTTGGGTCTATATGGAGTATTGTATGGCCTCAGTGGCCGAATTAATGCAACTTGCTAATCCAAGTCAAGTTAAAAAGTTGCCTCGGAAACAAGCTCGTCGTTATTTTACTGGTTTGTTGAGCGGTTTAGATTATCTCCATTCCAAGGGAATCTTTCATAAAGACATAAAACCAGACAATATGTTGATTAATGTTTTCGATACAATTAAGTTGACGGATCTAAGTGTTAGCTATGTTGTTGATATATTTACTCAATCGGATATCTGCTTCAATACATATGGAACTATTGCCTATCAATCTCCAGAAGTGATCAATTCAACTGATGCTGGTTTCTCTGCCTCTGCTTTAGATATCTGGTCAGCCGGAGTTACTCTCTATGTCATGGTAACTGGAAAATTGCCTTTCTCATCAAAATCAGGTTTCATCGCTATGACTGAATCCATTTTAGCAGATAACCCACAAGCTGATGATATACTAAAAATCGATCCATGCTTATCTAATTTGATTCATTCTATGTTGGATAAAGATCCAGTTCGGCGAATTAAATTGTATCAAGTACTAAATCATCCTTGGTTTCTTATTAATTTAATGGGAGATAGTCCTAAGATTAATATTCCTCCCAGATATGCTAATGGAGACCAATATCGAAGCTTAACAATCACATCTCATCTTCATGAACTACATTACCCTCTGCCAAATGATCAAAACATTGTGCGAGTGTCAGAATCTTCAGCTGAAGAATTCAATGCTAAAAGAAAAATACCAATTGTCAGATCTAATCGTTCACCAACACGCCATCGTAAAAATAAAAGACGCCCGAGCTTTATTGAGAAAGTAACCTCTGGTCAAATCGGGCGCCTTCTTGGAGCAATAGGATTAAAAGCTGATTCTTTTAATGTTTGTGATTTAGCTACTAGAATCAAGTCGAAGGTTGATTCAAGCACAAATGACTCTGATTTATCAACCAATCAATCAGAAAGTGAAGAGCGATAGAACGCTAATCATTAAACTGTAAAACTGATCGCAAATACATCGTTCTAATTGACAAACAAACATGTTACAGATGAGAAAATTTCCTGAAGTGTTGAATGTTAGATTAAGATTAGAAAGTGTCAAGTTTTTGATCTATTTTCAACTGGAATGGCCCTTCAATTGAAATTTATCCAAGCTTTTATCCTAAAATTCTTAAATTAAATTTCAATCCGCTTCTACAACTTTAAGCTAGCCTTAAATGTAAATCATGGCTTCAAAAAATGTACATTTGTAATTTAACTTTGCAACAATTGTTTTTTATTAATATTTTTGTGATAAAGCAACATAATAAAATTTCGTGATAATCATTTGTAACAAAAATAATGAAATTCACTTTTTGACCTTATTAATTTTCATGATTCTTGAAGTGATTATGGATGCAAAAACAACAAACATGCCCAAGAGAGAAAGCATGGATATGGAATGGTGGTAGAGGTTCATTGATAAAAGGATGGCAAATATCTGCCTGAGTGTCATTATCATAGCAAAAATGAGAGCACCGAAATGAGAAATTGTAAAGAATACAAAAAACTGTCCAATTGTAGAGGAAATGGATAAAAAAATGCAGTCAAGCAGTAATCGATTGGAGCTAGTGACTGTGATCAAAGCTGGAATCAAATTCCCTTGTTGAGTGAGTGAGGTTAGAGTTAAAATTACGGAGCAGAGATTGACTGCCGCCATCATTTGCCAACTTGAAATGCGATATTTGTGATAAATGCTTTCTTCCCAATTTGAGGTAAAAGAGTCAAAAATAAGATAACAGGCCAAAACAATTAGTCCATTAAACAGCTTTGATGTACTATTCATAGATCCTTGCGTTATTGCAGATTCATTTTTATGATCATTATTGTGGTTTCCATGAAGGAATAAAATCATTCCGAATGATATACTGATTGAAGTAATGTATTCAAAAGTTTCATATTTCTTGTTTGAAACCAACTTTGACATCAACATGACTGAAGGTATTTTACAAGCCTTCGATAAAACCTAAAAATAAGAAAGATAGAAAAGACAATGTTTGAGAAAGGATCAGCAGATCAGTGAATTATCAAATGAAATTACTTGAGTGGGAAAATTGACAAATTTCAGCGCTTCATACTGGCACCAACTGCTTAAAATATTTGATAACGAGCAATAGAAAAATTCATGGAAAGGTGCGATTACAAGTCTTTTGGGCGTTCCACTTTGATTAGGCAGTTTCCTTGCTTGAGTTATAGTGAAAACGACTAGTGCAATTAAGAAGGCAAAAATGCGATTTATGAGTACCAAAAATTGAGAGTCGTGAAATTTGATTTTATCAAGTTTCACTGTTAGTGACTCTGAAAAGGAAATAAAGAAATACGAAGAGAAAAGATAGATTAATATTAATATTTTGAGCCATCAGAGTATCAACGACGATTTGTCCTTCAGTTAACAATAGAATTGATTGATGGTTATGTTGATTGACATACCCTGTTTAATAATAAATTGTGTACGATTAGTTGAAATTAAATACTCGGTTGTCATTATCTTCTCCTGGAAAACACCCCAAATCAGGTAAGAACAGTGTAAACCAAGGAAACAAGTGATAAACAAGACCAACTTCTTTCTGTTGGAATTCTTAGCATCTTGTTCTTTTGTGTCTTCATCAGTTTCTTTCTTCACATCAATTAATTGCTTTGATTGTTCAACATCATAGACACCATTTGTGTTGACATCTCTACCATAAACAATGATCCGTACAATTTTCAAGTTGGAAACTGCAATGAGTAAAAAAAATTAGTGTTACAAAAGGTTAGTATGATTCAAGTTTCTCTCCTGTCAATGATGCAGAACTTAGTAATTAGCAATTAATAATGTACAAAATCCAATGTACACCGATTATAATGCATTGAAAACAATAAAAGCCGGATTAAAACAATAAAAAGCAATAAATCAAGACTTACATGTTGGTATACAGTGTTTGTGTTTAACCATATAAACCATGATTCCAATTGGAAGTAAAACTGTTGAATATCCATACAGATTCCAGAGTAATTCGACAAACCAGTCAAAATTTTCTCCATCTCCCATAATTAAAGCTAATTCCTATGATAAGCAATTTTGATTTTACAATTAACGAGTTTCATTTATAGAGCAAATCTTCACTTTTTGGTTCCACTTGTTTTCAAGTAAACATATGTTTTGAAATCTCTCCCTTCAACATGAACATGTTGTCCATTCTTTTTTAGCTTATAATGCATAATAGCTTCATATTGAAATAAGCTTACTCTGCAGTTAATATTTAGCTTGTGCTATACATCGTTTTTAAATTAACCCACCATCTATCCGTCATCCAACAATATTTATCCCTTTGTGTATTTACATTACTCAATTGACAATCTTTTTTTATTGTTTCCTCCATATCTTGATGTCTCAATTATCCATTTCATGTGATACCAACAGTCTACAGCCTGTTGAGTGTGAATTAATCCCTTGTAAAATTGATTACACCGGTAAAGCTAAGGTGGCTAGCTATTTCAAACCAACAATCAGTGAAACGTCTAAATCAACTTATATTGGATCATTCAGAGGTAAACCATTGGATGGTGGAGACTTGACACTTGGTGAAGATACAATTGGTGTTGTCTGTGAAAAAACATTTGGATCACTTGATAAAACTAAGTTGAAACCAATTGGTAAATTTGACAAAATCAGAGCCTGGAATTGGGACACAAAGCCATCTTCAAATGATGTTTCAGCTCAGGCCTTACAGTGGTTAACAATATCAGCAGCTATTCACGAACCCATTTCTCCTGACAACTTGAAGGAAGAGGAGACTGAAGAAAATAATTAATCAGTTGTTTAGTTTGTGCTTGCAGTGATTACTCATCAGTTTATTATCATAATTCACTGCCATCATGGAGAACGGAATTGAAAAGACATTCAATTTTAAATATGATCGTTATGGTATAGACATCAGCCATCAGCTGGTGATTCCTTTACCATCATGTGTTAATATTGCAGAAATAGCCTACTATATTTTTAACCATTATAATATTCCACCCAATTTAGAGGATATTTTATTTAACCAATTGAGCCAGTTCGTTAAGGAGGAAGAAGAGGAATACGAATTACGGGGATTTATAGAAGCCCAAGAGCGATTCATCAAGGATGAAAACATACAAGAAAGAAGTGAACATTTACTCAATTTTGATAAGCTCTTATTGAACAAAAGTAAATCTGTTCGAGTTTTAGATAAATCAGTTTCGGATGAGGAATGCAAATTTCACGAAAAGTATCATCGATTAATTCATTCTGGATTCTTAACCGAGCCAATCATCTTTTTGGACCACTCGTATCGAGTTGCTGTACAGGATTTGGTTTCACGAAAACTCGATGAACTAAGTTCTGTTTGTGAAGAGCAAGCAGATGAAACTGATAAATTACTCAGACAAATGGATTTAGGAAAAACTGATGAAGACGTTAATAGACTCTCATTGAGATATTTTAATAAAGTAGAGGCGTTGAAAACTCGCTGGGATCAATCAATACATGATCTCCAAGGTGCTCAAAAGAAGGAATTCCGTGATTGGATTCATAAAATTTTTGAAGATTTCGTTAATCAGCAAGCAAAGGATTCTTTGGTTAAAGAAATTAATGAAAGATCAAAATTATCCCTCATCAACGGTGAATGGTCTGATATAGCAGAGATCGACAATGCTGATATGGAAGAAAGTTTTACAATAAATTTAAGTGCTCAGCTTAAATCATCTCATAATCTTCGTCTAAGGTCAATGCAAATCTTGGATATGTGTGATTCAAGTACCGGGTAATTTACATTTAGCTGTTTTAACTTTAATAAGCCAACATTTTAGATTTTTTTTTACTAAATATTTTTTTTATTTACAGCTTAATTTCAAAACCAAATCCTCATCGAATCCAAACAGCTATGTCACTTTACTCAAATTCACTCTCTGGACTTATCCTTCTTGTTGACAATAGAATCAATAGTTATACTGGCATTAAAAAGGGTAAATATATTTTGATGATAGCTTTCATTTAACATTTATTCATTTATTTTGTTTCTTTATAGAATTCAGTGAAAAGTGTCTTCAATCAACCGATTTCCATTTCCCTGATATTGAGGAACAGTTGAGTACGATTCGTTTAAAAGCGAGTAAATTTGATGCCAATAAAAAGTCTATAGAACTATCACCATTAAAACCAGGAGACTTTTACATCACTCGACATTCCAATTTGTCACAAGTCCATGTTGTCTTTCATTTAGTTATTGATGAATCCATTTATTCCAATGATGTCAGTTCTCGCCATTCGGTTATACTTGGGCTTAGGAATATCTTAAAGGTTGCTCATTGGAATGACATAAATACAATATCAATACCGCTACTGTTAATCCACGAACTTTCTGATGATATCACATTGAATTGGTGTTTGAAAAGAGCCGAGCTTGTTTTGAAATGTGTTAAAGGATTCATGATTGAAATGGCTTCTTTCTCGCCTACCAGTTATGAGAATAAAACAATCCAATTCATCGTACCCAAGGGTGTATCTACAGAACTCTTCTCTAACCTGACCTCCATGCTCTCCAGTATTTTTCGAATTTCTAATCCTCTGGTCTTGAAATCTAAAGATCCAAACCTTTGTAACTCAAAATAAATTAAACTCTGATTGGGATTGAGAAAATTCTGTTGCTTAAAAAGTGATTACAAAAAGCGCAATCTGATTGATTAAAATATCAAGATACAATGTTTAAAGATCTTACCGGTTACTGAGGCTTTATTAGCTTTTGAAAAAAATACAAATTATTAACTCTAAAATGAACACAACGGTTATTTATCAAGTGAAGTTTATTGAAAGTTTACTGTAAACATCATAATAAGAGAAATATTTTCAATCAAATACTGTAAATAGAAAGGTAAAATTCAGTTATTATGGTTCATCTAAGGCAAGAAGTTGATACTTACAATGACGAATATTTCAGTTGTCATATCCAGGAATTGTCCGATAGTAAAAGCAATATCAGTCCTTACGAGTCGATCCTGTATATCAGTTTCCTGCAATCACAAAGTAAATTGGATTCAACATCACTTCATGGCTAACAGAGAAACCAAACATTACCTTAATAGAAACATTTGGATCCAATTGTAAACGACACGTACCTTTCCTTAGGTTTTTACAATAAGAGCTCATCTAAAAGTAAAATGATCAAACTCAATCATGACTAATTGAATGATCAAAAGATAAGTGAAATTGATTTTTACCTTTGTCAGTACAATTCCATTGACATACGAACAAATTCCAATTGATATGAAACCATTTAGAGCAACAATTGCGAGAAAAACATCTAAATAGTTATGATCAATGTGAACAACAGCTGCAATGTAAACACCAAAATCTGAAGTAAAAGACATTCCAAGGTAAAGAAATATGAGCCAGTTTCTAAAGCGAACGTTGAGATGCTCGATTTCATTCTGATATTGAATAACCTCACGAATAGTAGCTTTGTACATGAGCAAGTAGTCAACTTTATGCGAGCTTCTTCTTTTCCTGGCAAAACGTTCCACATTCTCAGCTACATGAACAGCTTTAAAGTAAAAGTAAGCCAAATGAATTGTAACCAAACCTCCGGTTAACATGAGGTTGATCAAGGCACAAACAAGTCCAAGATAAGTGACAAAAAGCCAACAATAAGTGTAAATGAATTGTTGAGGTGTTTTCGGTAGTTGAGATACTGATTCACTAATAAATACTAAAATTGGAGCAAGACTAATTGTTAAAAGAGCAATCACTTTGATCCACCAAATTGCTAGATTGTTGGCCACAAAACGAAACTTTAAACAATAAAATGGACTCATAAGTAAAACTTGACTTCTAAACCCTTTTGTGTACAATGTATCGTACAATCTAAGTGTCTTTAAATGGCCCTTTTTAACTAAATATATCCAAAAATGTCGCAAAACTTCACCAAAAATGGACATGTACAACCAGAAAAGCCAAAAAAATCGACGACCTGGATGGCCACAAAAAAAGTCACCAAAAATATGAAGCCATTGATCGGGTAAATTAAAGACGCTTAACAATACTAAATGGCCGATATTGGCGAATATTATACAAAAATAAATGATGGATTTTACTATAGTCCATTTCGATGGTGTTACACTTGCATCTTGAGCAAACCCATTTGGTAAAATATTAAATGCTACACAAAACGACTCAAGTCGTTTCATATCTTTGATTACTACAGCATCATCGACATTACTTGATCGAAATCCAAGTACGAGTTGAATCAATTTTGACATAATTTAAAGAGCAATATTAAATTCAAGATTCCCTGTAAAAAAGTTCAATTCGATTTCACTTCCAAAGAAGACGTGATCTGTGTCAACTGTCAACAATATTATAATATTGTCCAGTGAATCCACTGATGACTGAAATCTTAATGAATAGAATCCAGTTCAAAATGAATCTCAAGATTGAAGGTTAAATAATTTATGGTTGAATCTAAAGTTCACCACTCATTGAAAATTCAGAGTGAAAACCAGTCAGAATAATATCAAAACTTATTATGCATGTGATTGATTCGAAAGTAGCGTCGTTGAAGTGAGCAGTTTTGAAAATTACTTATAAAATGTTGAAATTATGAAGTTCAAAGTGTGATACAATTCATTATCATTCATAATTCAAATAATCTGAAAAAACACTTGAGCTAAAAATTTAAAATCAATAAGCTTTATTAATCTCCATTGGCTTGTTCAAGGCCAATCGATCGCATCATAAATATTAAGTTCATTAACAGATAAAAATTTACCCTATTTATTTACTTGATTCATTGCCAAGATAATGAAATGCTAAAATTGTAAAGCAATCATGAGAAAATGTCAACATTAACTAATAAAATTAGATCGATTTTTGAAATGTTGATCTCATAAGTCGTTTTATTACATTGTATACTGTAATTTGAATTATGAATCCATCAAGTGACAATTATTAATTAGAAAATGATTTATTTTTTAATTACAGTCACGGTGTTCTTATAAAATTTAATAACAAGTGTGTTTACAATAATATAATACATTGATGGATATGCTTGATCATGAAATTAGCTCTACATTGTTTTGTATCAAGTTGAAAGTAAATTGGTTCGAGTTTGGAATAAAAAAGTTTCGGAAAAATTCGTCCATTAATCACTTCTTGTGCCAATAAAAATCACTACGTATCCAGTTCTCAGCATTTTGTTACACTTGAAATCCATGATTTCCATCACTTTATCAAAGGTCCGATGTTAACCGTGAATAGCATCAAGAGCGATATATTTTCTACGATAAACTGAGACAGATAGATTATTATCAAGTCAGAAATTAATTTACGCATCTCACCAATATGAAAAATCTTTTCTCAAGAGTCACAAAGTCTCCAATTTTAAAACCATTGTATGGTCCAGCAGCCCGATCCATTAACTCTAAAATCTGTGCAAAAAGGTCGGGTCATACATTTATTGATAAGTTAACTGTTTCAACTGTATTATTCCTTACTTTAGTTGCTGTTCCCAATGAAAGCTTATTCTTGCAGGATAATTGGTGAAGTTTTATTGTTAAATTTTCAAGCTATCAATGAAAGGAAACAAACAAATGAATTTGAATACAAAATTATCTATTATTAATTACCTTCGAGATGAAGCTTCCGAAAGCAATTGCAAATCCTCCAATACCTGATAGGATAATCATACCTAGGATCGCGAGTAAATTTGCTAAAATATCATTGTAAACTCTAACAATGCCACCAAGGAAAATGTAAGCATCGGCTGAAAAAGCAAACACAAAAACGTAATACAAGGAAACGTACCGTAGTTTTTTGACGGTCAACTCAAAACTGTTGAGACGACCTGTGGCTAATAGACAGAGCAATTTCACTTCTCTATCAACATTAATAGTCCCAGTTGATCTGTTCAGTAGATTGGCCATACTCAGTAAACTCGTTAGCCGGAAAAGATGAAACGATAATGAACATACAAGATACCAACTGAATCCAACAATTCCGTTTAAAAGAACAGAGCAACTAAATATGACAGAACATGACCAAATAAAACTAGAAATGAACAGTTTTGGTATCTTGTACATCCAAGGATTGGTCAGTAATGGGGCGATGATTAGCATTGATAAAAATAGAGGACCTACGAGCATCGTGTAATAAGCAAAAATAGACACTAAAATGATTGTTGTACGAAGCCTTTTACAGTTGATATTATCCATCTTCAAATTAATCGAAGTGAATCCGTTGAGACAAATATTCCAATCATGTAATATCTCGAGATTTCCTTTGTATCCAAGGGTCAGAATCCATTCACGAAAGATGACTATGATAGATAATATGATCAAACACCATATGAATAAAGGTCGACGATCTTTATTACGAAATAATGGATCACCAAGATAAATAGCAACCGATTCACTATCATCGCAAATAAGTATAAGCACTCTAACCCAATTGATTAAACAAGTTATTCCGATGATCCAATCCCACCGATTAAGTTGACGATAACTAAAAGAGTTGGCAGTAACAGGCTTAATTTGACTCAGTCCATGGCGGACAACCTGATAGATTATTGTTAATCTTTCCGTACGTCGTAACAATTGAAAAACATACGAATCAGCATCATTAGAGTGAGAAAATATAAAAAAACTGAAAATGTTTCTCAAATATTTGAGCAACAAGTTTTTTCGATAACGATAATAACATGCAAATGTATGAAGTATTATCAAACGAGCCATGTTCAACTGGGAGTTTGTTAGATTCAGATTGATGTTTTTCATGCATGTGAATTGAGAATCCTTTTCAAATATTGCAAAAAGTAGTTTTTTCGGTTAAGAAAAAAAACTTGCGTCTTTATTAGTCATTATTAATCAGCGATTTTGAAACTCGAAGTTGTTTATTAGATTTAGGTTCATGTTTATTATGTATGTTAATTGTTTCTATGAGTCTTCCAGTTGAAATCATTGATTCACTTTTAATTGAAAGAATTGATGAAGGCTTGGATTCATTTTTCCCTTTGATTTCGTGATCGGTCCATCCATCATCCCTTGAATGTTTAATATACATGCATTAATTGTTAATGGAAATTGATTCAACTATTGATCACAATCAAAGTGTTAGTTTATTAGCATGAGGATGGCAGACTGATTTTATCACACCAATTATTGGTCCCGTATTTGGCAATCAATCCTCAAATATCATTGTTGAACAATCCCTTGCGCAATTGAGAATACTTTTAAAATGCAGTTCAGAGTATACCAAGCGTTTTTTTCATTTAACGCCTGCTTGCGGTAATAACTCACGAATCAAAGGTTATAAAGACTTAACACTTGCGGTGATGTAGCGCTGCTAGAAATTTGTCAAACGATAATCAGATTGGCCTAGAAATGGTTTCAAGGTTTTTACTTTTATTCATATTTTCTTTGCTTTCTATTGAAATGGTTATTGACTTGGACCAATATTTAGACAAGGTTATGATATAAAGCTGCTCGAAAATCATGTATAGCGTGATATCGTTAGTATATATTCAGATCATTTTTATTCAATTCATATTTTTATATAGAGTTATACTATTAAATAGCGATGAAAAACTTGAGTCATTATCACGATAGGTCATTGTTTCGCCGTTTGTACGCGTACGAATGGTTAATTTTGATTAGAAAGATTCGCAGTATGTATCAAAGGTCCAATGTTGCAAATAAATAGCATTAAAGCTGATATGTTTTCTAATATAAACTAGAAGAAACAGAATTTAGAGTTTTAGTGAAATTTCATTTTTACTCATCTTACCGTTATGCCAAAACTTTTCTCAAGAGTCAAAAGGTCTCCGATTTTTATGCCATTGTATGGTCCAGCAGCTCGATCCATTATCTCCAAAACCTGTACAAACAGATCAGATTCACAGATTAAGTAATTCCGTATATTCTCAACTTGAGTTGATAGGAGTTTTAAATTTTACATTGTATTTGATTTGGTAAGATCAATGACTTGGGATACGGATTCTATGCTTTCTCATCGACTAAAATTATTGCGAATTATGCTTTTTTGTTGGAAATTTTTGAGAATTCATTATTAGTCATGTTTTGCTCTTGTTCATTTTAAAGATATACTATCCATATTTACCTTGTTTGCTGTGCGCATCGTAAGTCTATTCTTGGTGGATAGTTGGTGCAGTTTCACTGTCAACTTATTGAGCTAATTAAAAGAATATAAAAATCAATAAAATATCAACCGAAATCGATTCTGTCAATTACCTTTGAGATGAAATTTCCAAAAATTAAACCAAAAGTTCCAAGAGATAGCAAAATCGAGAAACCGAGGAATGCGAACAAATTTGCGACTGACTCATTGTAAACTTTAACAATGGTTCCAAGAAAAATGTCGAAATCACCTACGGCAGCAAATATTAAAAGATAACATAACAGTAGATAGCGAAATTTGTGAGAAACCACTTCAAATGCGTTTAGATGACTAATGATTGACACACAAAATGATCGAAGTTGTTTCCCATCAACCAATCGGTGAATCAAGTCATCTGCAGAGTGCAGCAGATCATACAGTCGAAAGAGATGAAAGCAAATGGAGCAAACTATGTACCAGAAGAATCCAAATGCAGTACTGAAAAGAAGCGTAAAAACAAAGATGATTGGAAAGGACCAAACAGAACAGAAAAAGGCCAGTTTAGGAACTTTGTATATCCAAGGATTGGATAAGCATGGTATAATATATATTAATGCGGAACAGAAAGGCATTGAAAGCAGCACATTTTGTGTAAAAATAGAAAATAAAAAGATGGTGAAACGAAATCTTTTGGCAACAAGATTGTTCATTTGCAAGTTGGTCGAGTCGAAACCATTGAAGCAAACTTTCCATGCAGACAATATTTCGAAGCGTCCTTTCGCATTGAGATTCAAAATCCATTCTCTAAAAATGAACAACATTAAAATCATTATTGAACCATATATATATATAGCTTGACCATCTTTGGCACGAAATAATGAATCTCCAAGGTAAAACGCAACAGAATCACTTGTGCTGAAACCGAGTGCAACAAATTTTGTATAAGTGATTAAACAGTTGATTGTTATAAACCAGTCCATCCATTTGTATCGACGGTAACCAAACGCATTTACTGCAGATGAGTTGCTTTGGCTTGGACCATTAAAGTCAAGTTGAAAGAAAGCGGTCAACCTCTCTGTTCGCTGCACTAGTTTACAAACAGTCAAATCAAATTCATTTGAATTGGGAACTGTAAACGGAAAACTCGACAATTTTTCCAAAACGTAATTTTTCTGTTTGCTTAAAACATTCAAAACCATGATTTTTTTTCATTAACTTGTGGTAAAAATGCTTTTGAATTTCGTTTTTAAAGTCTTCAGTTTTTGATCAACTTTATTGTCAACATTGTAAATCGTTTCTTTTTGTCACGATTGTTCATTCAAAAACAATTAATTTAAAAATCCTATCATCGTTTGGTGCTATTCCGAATCATATTATTTAAATAATTTGGATAATCATTGAATCAATATAGCTGAAATGATATATTTATTTTCTGTGAAAAATTGTTGCTAAGAAACTAAATTTGTTCACACTTTTAATTGAATTTATTTGATGCTCATTCAAAAAGAATCGATTCACAAATCCTTTCACGTTTCCTTAAAGGAAGGCTTTCTACATCCCGAAACGAATCTTATCGATTCGAGGATTGCCTGAGGTTTTATCATTACTTTTGGATTTCTTATTCTGACGATGAGTACAGGTCTTTCAAATGTGAAATCAGACAACGGCAGATCAACTAGCTCTATTGCAACACCGAGTCCGCAAGGATAACAAATATATCAGACTTTTCTCGCCGTGTACTACGATCATTGATTGCTGTTTGACATTTGTAACTATTCTAGCGATAGTTTGTACATTATAGCGGTAGTTAGTATTATTTCATGCTTAAAATCCATGCTTTATTTATGTGATATCTTTTTATCAGTTTATGAAAGGTCCAATGTTAACTTTGAATAGCATAAGATTTTATATATTTTCTAGTATAAACTGGAAAAGAAGAAAAGAGTTGATGTTTTATCAGATAATCAGGAAGATCATCTTACGAATATGAAGAATCTCTTCTCAACAGTCAAAAAGTCCCCGATCTTTAAGCCATTGTATGGTCAGCGACTCGATCCATTACTTCCAAGCTAAATCAAATTGTAAATTAAACAGTCTTTATACATTTGAGGATCACAATTTAATTAGTATTTGAATGAAATCAATAACCATCATACTTGTCAATGTGTTCAATGAGAGTCTATTATGCAGAGTCAACTGGTGCAATCTAATTGTTAACTTGTTGAGCTAAAGTAAGCATAAGAAAGTAAAGTAAAAGACAATTTGTATCGAATACACGAAAGACCAACAATGCCAATTATGGCTAGTAGACCCGCGAAGAAGTCATTGTAGACTCTAACAATTAGTCCGAAAAACACAAACGCATCACCTAAAGAGGTTAAAACAATGACAATGTACACTGTACATTGTACAGTGGTATATAGCGTAATTTCCTAACAGCCAACTCAAACGTATTGAGACGACAAATGATCAGTAAACACAGTAATTCAATGTCTCTCTCATGCATTTCTTTAGTTGACTTTTTCAAGTAATCAGCCTTGAAAAACAGATTAATCAAACAGTAGAGATGAAAGAGGAGTGTGCATAGCAAATACCAGCCAAATCCGAGAAGCGTATTCATACATAAAGAGGTCATAATGAAGAAATACAGAAAACAGATGAATGCCAGGAATCAGGAATCTTGTACATCCAAGGATTGGTCAGTAATGGGGTGAAAAATATAAATAATACAAATAAAGGAATAACAAGCATCGTACAATGAGCAACAAGTGACACGTAAATAACAGCCGCGCGAAATCTATTCATGATCACTTTATTCATTTGTAAGTAAAACTGGATTAAAACCGTTGCGACAAAACTTCCATATCAACAATGTTTCGAGGTTTCCTTTGGTTTCAAGGCTCAAAATCCACTCTCTAAAGCTGATAGTGATTGATAAACTGATGAGTCCCAATATTATACAAGCTCGTCGATCTTTACTGCGAAAAAATGGATCTCCAAGAACAATGGCCACAGTCTCACTACTAGTGCAAATGTTTACTATGCATCTGAACCAAGTGATTAAAGAATTTATCCAAATAATCAAATCCAGTCGATTATATCGACGATAGCCAAAGGCATTTACATTAATAAAGTTATTTTGATCCAAGCCATTTCGCAAAACTTGAAAGATAATGGTCAGTCTTTCTGTTCGTTGTAAAAGTTGAGAAGCATACAAATCAACTTTATCGGAATCGGTAGTTATGAATGAATACCGAAACAGATTTGTCAAATCTTTTAAAAAGTAGTTTTTTCGGACACTCACAGAGCTTTCACTTGCATCACCCATTATTCCCTTTCCATGAAAAATGAAGAACTCATTATCATTATTATTAATAAAATCAAGTCTGAGATATTTGCGTATGCGTCTGCACCTCAAAGTAATACATTTTTAATTCGAAAAGTTACATTAACATGAAATCATTTGCACCTGTGATTTCGTGATCGTTTCATTCATGATAATAGATTGCTAATATATTCTATTATAATATCGATAATTGATTGCAATTGATTTTATTATTGATCACAATTTAAACATAGAATAGCTAGCAATAAGCATAGTAATCATAATGTCTAGAAAATTTTACAACAGTCTGGTCATTACCAGCTATACCATTTACAGTAAATCTCAAGTAACCAACGCCTGTTCACTTGCTGACTGAATATAACACTAGCAGTTGAATTGCAGCAATTGATAATAGAAATAGTTGGTTAACCCCAAAGAGTAATATAGCAAGAGAGACCACGAAATAGGAAAAATTTATGTTTGAGATTTGGTAAGAAAGTTCACTCTCAGGTGGCGTTTAATTAAAAAATGGACAATTTAACCAGAAAATGTGCTAAAAATTGTTGCTCAAAGCAAAAACACAATCAATGTGGCCAATGATTTAATCAATTTTTTGATTAGCGCCGCCTGAGAGTCAACTTTTAAGTTTAATCTCAAACTTACAAAATTATCATTACGTGAAGTCTCTTGTTATATTACTCTTTGGTTAACCCACAGTAGAGTTAAACTAATTTAATTTCATAATCTTCGTATGAGGTGAAAAGAAACTTGAATATTTGCGATTCGAGTACCGGGTAATTTTCATTCTGATAATACAACTTTAATGCGCCACCATTTTGGAACTTTAACTAATTATTTATTTTTGCTTCTGCATAGAATTCAGCGGTATCACCACTGAAACCAAGAATTTTTTACATCACCCGACAATTTGTCACAAGTCTGAAAGCATTACGAATTATTATGTTTTAAACTCTGGAATAAACACAACGAGATTGTATAATATTTATCAAGTGAAGTTTATTGAAAGTTTACTGTAAACATCATAATAAGAGAAATATTTTCAATCAAATACTGTAAATAGAAAGGTAAAATTCAGTTATTATGGTTCATCTAAGGCAAGAAGTTGATACTTACAATGACGAATATTTCAGTTGTCATGTCCAGGAATTGTCCGATAGTAAAAGCAATATCAGTCCTTACGAGTCGATCCTGTATATCAGTTTCCTGAAAATCACAGAGTAAATTGGATTCCACATTATTTTATGACTAAAAGAGAAACCAGACATTACCTTGATAGAAACTATTGCATCCAATTGTAAACGACACGTACCTTTCCTTAGGTTTTTACAATAAGAGCTCATCTAAAAGTAAAATGATCAGACTCAATCATGACTAATTGAATGATCAAAAGATAAGTGAAATTGATTTTTACCTTTGTCAGTACAATTCCATTGACATACGAACAAATTCCAATTGATATGAAACCATTTAGAGCAACAATTGCGAGAAAAACATCTAAATAGTTATGATCAATGTGAACAACAGCTGCAATGTAAACACCAAAATCTGAAGTAAATGACATTCCAAGGTAAAGAAATATGAGCCAGTTTCTAAAGCGAACGTTGAGATGCTCGATTTCATTCTGATATTGAATAACCTCACGAATAGTAGCTTTGTACATGAGCAAGTAGTCGACTTTATGCGAGCTTCTTCTTTTCTTGGCAAAAAGTTCTACATTCTCAGCTACATGAACAGCTTTAAAGTAAAAGTAAGCCAAATGGATTGTGACCAAACCTCCGGTTAACATGAGGTTGATCAAGGCACAAACAAGTCCAAGATAAGTGACAAAAAGCCAACAATAAGTGTAAATAAACTGTTGAGGTGTTTTCGGTAGTTGAGATACTGATTCACTAATAAATACTAAAATTGGAGCAAGACTAATTGTTAAAAGAGCAATCACTTTGATCCACCAAATCGCTAGATTGTTGGCCACAAAACGAAACTTTAAACAATAAAATGGACTCATAAGTAAAACTTGACTTCTAAACCCTTTTGTGTACAATGTATCGTACAATCTAAGTGTCTTTAAATGGCCCTTTTTAACTAAATATATCCAAAAATGTCGCAAAACTTCACCAAAAATGGACATGTACAACCAGAAAAGCCAAAAAAATCGACGACCTGGATGGCCACAAAAAAAGTCACCAAAAATATGAAGCCATTGATCGGGTAAATTAAAGACGCTTAACAATACCAAATGGCCAATATTGGCGAATATTATACAAAAGTAAATGATGGATTTTACTATAGTCCATTTTGACGGTGTTACACTTGCATCTTGAGCAAACCCGTTTGGTAAAATATTAAATGCAATGCAAAACGACTCAAGTCGTTTCATATCTTTGATTACTACAGCATCATCGACATTATTTGATCGAAATCCAAGTAAAAGTTGAATCAATTTTGACATAGTTTTAAGAGCAATATTAAGTTCAATATTCCCTGTAAATGAATTCAATTCAAAGGCGAATTTTAGTTCCAAAGAAGACTTGATTTGTGTCAACTGCCAACAATATTATAATATTGCCCAGTGAATTCACTGATAACTGAAGGCATAATGAAAAGAATCCAGCTCAAAATGAATTTCAAGATTGAAGGTTAAATAATTTATGGTTGAATTTAAAGTTCACCACTCATTGAAAATTTACAAGTGAAAACCATTCAGAATAATATCAAAACTCATTATGCATGTGATTGATTTGAAGTAGCGTCATTGAAGTGAGTGGTTTTTGAAAATTACTTATAAAATGTTGAAATTATGAAGTTCAAAGTGTGATACAATTCATTATCATGCATAATTCAAATAATCTGAAAAAAAACTTGAGCTAAAAATTTAAAATCAATAAGCTTTATTAATCTCCTTTGGGTTGTTTATTTGAAATTTCAAGGCCAATCGATCTATTCATAAATATTAAGTTCATTAACAGTTAACAATTTAACCTATTTATTTACTTGATTCATCACCAAAATAATGAAATGCTAAAACTGTAAAGTAACCATGAGAAAATGTCAACATTAACTATTAAAATTGAATCAATATTTTTAAAGGTTGATCTCATAAGTCGTTTTATTATAATACATTGTATAATACTGTTTTTGAATTATGAATCCATCAAGTGACAATTATTAATTAGAAAATGATTTATCTTTTAATTACAGTCACGGTGTTCTTATAAAATTTAATAACAAGTGTTACATGATATAATAGTAATAAATTGATGTAGCTCGATCATGAAATGAGCTCTACATTGTTTTATATCAAATCGAAAGTAAATTGGTTCGAGTTTTGAATAAATACTGTAGTTTGGATAAAGTCACTTATTATTTCTTTTTGGTGCCAGTGTAAAGTCGATAAAAAGTCACCTTTAAAACCAGGATAAATCCCGAATCACCATTAATTCATGTTCACTCAGCCGTCATTGTATGGTCATCGAATCGAGTCCTTACTTCCAAAACCTGCTCAAAATCGTGAATACTCTCAACTATCTGTTTCTTTTCATTTTCATACCATTACCTTCAATTTTATAATTGGATGCTGGAAATCGATGACTTATCTATTTATCAATTAAGCAAAGGTCCAATGTTAACTGTGAATAGCATAAGAGTTGATATATTTTCCAAGATGAACTAGAAAAGACGAAAAGAGTTAATGTTTGATCAGATCATCAGAAAGATTATCTTACGAATATGAAGAAGCTCTTCTCAAGAGTAAAAAAGTCGCCAATCTTGATGCCATTGTATGGACCATCGACTCGATCCATTACTTCCCAAATCTGCATAAAAATCGTACATTCATCAGTCTATATTTCATTTCGGCTTCATAAATTTATTTAGCATTGAAATCAATAAACTAATCATTACCTTGTTCAGCGTGTTCAATGAGAGTCTATTATTCAACGTCAAATTGTGCAATATAACTGTCAACTTATCGAGCTAAAAGACAAGAGATTTTGAATCAAAACAACAATGAAAGTGCTAACTAATTACCTCTGAGGCAGATTTTCCGAAAATAAGACCGAAAACTCCAATAGACGGAAGAATGAAAATGCCAATCATTGCAACTAGATTGGCTAAAAAGTCATTGTAGATCCTAACAACCAGTCCAAGAAAAATGTATAAATCACCCGACGAAGCAGATACAAAAACGTAATAAAAGAGCACATAACGTAATCTGCTAGCAGTCAACTCAAAACTGTTGAGACGATAAATGATTAGCAAACTTAATAACTCGATGTCCCTCTGATTAAAGGCTCCTTTAGTTGATTTTTTCAAGTGACCAGCCCTGTCTAACAAATCAGTCAACCGATAAAGATGTAATGAGAGTGTGCATAGTAAATACCAGGTAAATCCGAGAGTTGCATTCGTGAGAAAAGAGGCAATAAAAATGTCTGAAAGTGACCAAAGGAAACAATAGATCGCCAATCCAGGAGTTTTGTACATCCAAGGATTGGTCAGTAATGGGGTGAAAAAGCCAACTGATAGAAATACTGGAACTACAAGCATAGTGAAATAAACAACAAGTGACACTAAAATAACAGTTAAGCGAAATCTATTCATGTTTACTTCATTCATTTGTAAGTAAACTGGATTAAAATCTTTGCGACAATATTTCCATATGGACAATATTTCCAGGCTTCCTTTGGCTTCAAGGGTTAAAATCCACTCTCGAAAAATGATCAAGGCTAATAATATAATAAATGACACGGTAATACAAATCTGACGATCTTTAAAACGAAAAAGTGGATCTCCAAGAATAATGGTCACAGCCTCACTACTAGTGCAAATGAGTACAATGCATCTCAATCCATTGATTAAAGAAACTATGCCGATGATCCAATCTAGCCAATTATATCGACGATAACCAAATGTATTTACATTGATTAATTCATTTTGATCCAAACCATTACGTAAAACTTGAAAGATGATGGTCAGTCTTTCTGTTCGTTGTACAAGTTGAGAAACACAAAAATCGACTTCATTAGGATTGGGAGTTACAAATGAATAGCGGAACAAGTTTGCCAAATGTACTAAAAAGTAGTTTTTTCGGTTACTCGCAGAACTTTCAGTAGCACCAGCCATTGTGCAAAAAACAATCTATTTTGTATTATATTATAATATAATAATAATTTTATATGTGTTTTCAATTTCCTTCTTCTGTTCATCTACACCTTGAAGTAATACATTTCTAATATGAAAGGTTATGCTATTAGTATTAAATCATTTACACCTATGATTTCGTGTTCTTTATACTTATAATAAAAGATTGCAAATATGTTTTAAAATTGATCATTGATTATCGGTTGAAATTTATTTGATTGATCACAATGAGACGGTTGCTCGAAAATAGGTAACCTGTAGGAAAAATTTTTGGGTCAAATTGGTTCAAACATTTTTTTCTGGCAATTGTTTGCAACTAGTAGTCCAGAAAAGACGATGTAGAGATGTACACCTATTGGAGCATTTGAAATTGCCGAAAGCAATTGCAAATGCTCCAATAACTGATAGCATAAACACCCCAAGGATTGTGAGTAGAATATCATTGTAAACTCTAACAATGCCACCAATGAAAATGTAAGCATCGGCTGAAGAAGCAAATTCAAAAACGTAATACAAGGAAACGTACCGTAGTTTTTTGACGGTGAACTCAAAACTGTTGAGACGACGGGTGGCTAATAGACAGAGCAATTTCACTTCTCTATCAACATTAATAGTCCCAGTTGATCTGTTCAGTAGATTGGCCATACTCAGTAAAATCGTTAGCCGGAAAAGATGAAACGATAATGAACATACAAGATACATGTACCAACTGAATCCAATAATTCCATTCAAAAGAACAGAGCCACTAAAGATGCTTGGAAATGACCAAATAAAACTAGAAAAGAACAGTTTTGGTATCTTGTACATCCAAGGATTGGTCAGAAATGGAACGATGAACAATAATGATAAAATAAGAGGAACTATAAGCATCGCGTAATGAGCAAAATTAGACACTATTATGATTGTTGTACGAAGCTTTTTACAGTTGATATTATCCATCTTCAAATTAATCGGAGTGAATCCGTTGAGACAAATGTTCCAATCATGTAAGAGAGATTTCCTTTGGATCCAAGGGTCAGAATCCATTCACGAAAGATGACTATGATAGCTAATATGATCAAACACCATATGAATAAAGGTCGACGATCTTTATTACGAAATAATGGATCACCAAGATAAATGGCAACCGATTCACTATCATCGCAAATAAGTACTGGGTGTCTAATAATAGGTGAAAATTTTGAACACAGTCATTTCTCTTCAATTACTCATCCTTTCTAAACAAATGTGGTATCAAACGAAAGCTCTATGTCTAAACCTTCAGATAGATACTTTCAAAGTGGTCTTCTTACGAATTGCAACAAGTTACGTGTCGTGGAAAGAAACCTAAACATACCGCGAAGCAAACTGATTTTTAATCGATGAAAACGAATGAATTCCTACGAATTTTGTGAATGCTATGTCTTTTAAGACTAAGATGATGACCTACTTGATGTAGTGAGGCCCTTGGATTTTGATCAAAATAGTCGTAGATTGTTAGAACGTTCTCAGAAGTTAGTACCAAAAGTGGCCGACCAGCACTTTCTACTCGCAAGTAATCCACACTGGCACTTATCAAAAACTTTTCAACCGTTCTAATTATCAACATTGACGTAATCAAAAAGAATGAGGCATCAAAAAGTGTAAAAACTAGCTGCAACGCAAAATCGCTGTTCTGAGGTCATACCTTGAAAAAAGAAAAAATCTCTAGCTCATCTTCTAAGAGTCGGATCGCTTCCTTAATGTTCTTACATAATAGCTGGCATAAACCTGTTAAAGCATCACTAAAATTTTTGTTGCAGGGGTAATAAATTTCGATTTATTCAACTTTTTGTTCATTGGTTAAATTCGAAATTTTCGAAAAACTGCTGAACAAATTTCCGAATTAGTGACAGAAATCAGAGGTTCAGAGTACTAGCAAACTGACAATATACAAAGAAAAAAAGTTTACGACTGTGTTTGCAATTGCGGACTATGTTCATAATTTTCACATAATATTAGACACCCAGTATAAGTACTCTAACCCAATTGATTAAACAAGTTATTCCGATGATCCAATCCCACCGATTAAGTTGACGATAACCAATAGAGTTGGCAGTAACAGGCTTACTTTGATTCAGTCCATGACGCACAACCTGATAGATTATTGTTAATCTTTCCGTCTGTCGTATCAATTGAAAAACATACGAATCAGCATCATTCGAAGGAGAAATTATAAAAAAACTGAAAATGTTTCTCAAATATTTCAGTAACAAGTTTTTTCGGTAACGATAATAACATGTAACTGTATTAGGAATTATTGAACGAGTCATGTTCAACTGGGAGTTTTTTAGAATTGAACGGATGATTTTCATGCTTAGAAGTTGAGAAATCATGAAAAAACTGAAAATTTTCTTCACAGATTTCAAAAAACAGTTTTTTCGATTACGATAAAAACTTGCAATTGTATTAGCCATTATTAACCAGCGATGTTGAAACTTGAAGTTGTTTATTAGATTTACACTCATGTTCATTATGTATGTTAATTGTTCCTATGCATCTTTCAATTAAAATCATTGATTCGCCTCTAACTGCAAGAATAGGTGAAGGCCTGGTTTAATTTTTCTTTGATTTCGAGATCTTTTCATCCATCATCCATAGAATGCTTAATAACACATGTATTTAATTGTTAATGAAAATTGATTTAAATATTGTTTACAATCAAAGTGTTAGTTTATTAGAAAGAGGATGAGAGATTGATTTCATTACAACAATCATTGATTCAATCAGTTTCCAGCAATCATTGTTCAACAAACCCTTGCGTAATTTAAAAATTAAGTTCAGAGTGCACTTTTAGATCAAATTGAAATAATCAGGGAAAATATTGCAAATCAATAAATTTACCTTCCAAAGTAATAGATCATACAAGATTGTGATATTTAGGCTTAGATGTGTTTCCGAAATTACTCCGGTTCTGGGACTCAATTTTCATGCCGATTCAACTAAAAAATTATCAACTTCCAACTTGATCAAGAAAGGCTCTTTTCATCTAAAATGAAACTTATAAATTCGACAGCAACATAAGATCCCATTAAAGTAGACCCTAAGCAGCCCTTTCTTGTGCACCGCATGGCACAAGTCGAGCTTTGGTAAAGGCAAAGTCCAAGTGACCAGAGCGTTGAGTCAGAGTGGGCTTCTTATGGTCTACTCTTACTGCTGGATCTCGTACTCTGACGATGGATATAAGAACGCGTGCCTTTTTGATGTGGTTTGATTTTATCTCAAGCTATTAAAAATACTTTATGAGGCATCCGCGGATCAACTTTCTCCATTAGAAAACTTCGATTGACCAGGTAAAATAAAGATGAACAGACTTTTCTCACCGTTTATTAATAATTCGATTATCAACTACTACTCAACATTCATAACTATTCTAGCGATAGTTTGCATTATTTGAATTCTTGAAATCAATGCATTATTTATGTATTTTTGATCAGATAATCAAAGGTCCAATGTTAATAGTGACTAGAATAAGAAATGATATATTTTCCAAGATGAACTAGAAAAGACGAAAAGAGTTAATGTTTGATCAGGTCAGCAGAAAGATTATCTTACGAATATAAAGAAACTCTTTTCAAGAGTAAAAAAGTCTCCAATCTTGATGCCATTGTATGGACCATCGACTCGATCCATTACTTCCCAAATCTGCATAAAACATTGAACAGTCTTCATCACATTTCAAATTATAATTTTATTTAGCATTGAAATCAATAAACCAATCATTACCTTGTTCAATGTGCTCAATGAGAGTCTATTATTTAAAGTTAACTGGTGCAGTCTAACTGTTAACTTATCAAGCTGATGAAAGACAAGAAAGAAGTTATTTGTATCAAATACAATTAAACAATTACTTGATGATTACCTCTGAGATGAAATTTCCGAAAATGAGACCAAAAAATCCGATAGACGGAAGAATACAAAAGCCAATTATAGCAACTAAATCTGCAAAAAAGTCATTGTAGACCCTAACAATGATTCCAAGGAAAATGTATACATCACTCGCTGAAGCAAATACAAAAACGTAACAAAAGAGGACATAACGTAATCTGCTAGCAGTCAACTCAAAACTGTTGAGACGACGAATGATGAGTAAACACAAAAATTCGACGTATCTCTTATTCAATACTTTGAATGATTTTTTCAATTGATCAGCCCTGTCCAGCAAATCAATCAACCGATAAAGATGTAATGAGAAAGTGCATAGTAAATACCAGGCAAATCCAAGAATCGCATTCGTGAGAAAAGAGGCAATAAAAATGTCTGAAAGTGACCAAATGAAACTGCTGAATGCCAATACAGGAATCTTGTACATCCAAGGATTGGTCAGTAAGGGAATGAAAAACCCTACAGAGTAAAATGGAGGAACTAAAAGCATAGAGCAATAAACAACAAGTGATACTAAAGTAACAAACAGGCGAAATCTATTGATATTTAGATTATTCATTTGTAAGTGAAACGGATTAAAATCATTGCGACAAAACTTCCATATGGATAATATTTCGAGGTTTCCTTGGGCTTCAAGGTTTAAAAGCCACTCGCGCCCAATGAACAAGGTTGGTAGCATAATTAATATCACTATAAAGGCTATTTGATGATCTTTACACTGAAAGAGTGGATCTCCAAGTATAATGGACACAGTCTCACTTTTATTGTAAACAAGTACAATGCATCTGAACCAATTGATTAAAGATAAAATTCCGATGATCCAATCCAGTCGATTATATCGACGATAGCCAAATGTATTTACATTGATGGAATCATTTTGATTCAAACCATTCCGCAAAACTTGAAAGATAATGGTCAGTCTTTCAGTTCGCTGTACAAGTTGAGAAACACAAAAATCAACAACATCGGAATCGGGAGTTACGAATGAATAACGTAGCGAATTTGTAAAGTCTTTTAAAAAGATTTTTTTCCGGTTAGTCACAGTAGTATCAGCCATTATTCCCATTTCCATGAAAAATATTGAGCTTATGGTGTGTTGGATCAAGTCTGGAATATTTGTTCAATATCAATGCACCATAATGATAATCTATTTTGTATTATATTATATTTTCAATTGCCTATTTCTATGCTTCTTTACTTTAAATTAATACCTTCTAATATGGAAGGTTACATGAATCATTTGGACCCATGATTTCGTGTTCTTTCTACTTATGATAAAAGATTGCAAATGTATTTTAAAATTGATCATTAGTTGAAATTGATTTTATTATTGATCACAATGAAATCATATAACGGTATAACTTATTTAGTAACCTGCGAGGAAAAAGTTTGGGTCAAATCGCTTAATAATTTTTCTTGTGATTCCTCGCAACTATCAATACTAGTAATTAATTGTTCAGAATTGGGTTAGAGTTGAAAAAATGAAATGTAAAGCCCTCAGGTCAGCAACATTTCGGATTCATTGTCACACTGTTAGATCTGCTGACATACTAACCTGTGGGGAAAAAGTTTGAGACTTTTTGGTTTTTTTCTTATATCTCGTAAGATAAAGGCTGAATTTTTTTGAAAATTCAACATGTTATAGTTGCATAGTGTAGCTTTGATACCTGAGAAATGCAGAATTGAAAAAACAAAGGTCACTCCACAATCATCGTTCAAACTAGGTCGAGAAAGAAAATGTTCAAAAAATTCTCTTTTGTACATGTTAAACTCTAATAGACAGAAACCAATTTTTGAGACTAATTCATATTTTGGATATTTGGTTGAATAACCTATTATTCAAAATTGAATATCTTTCAAACGACTTATCCGAATTTTTTCGATCATACCTCAACTGAAAGGTCTTGAAGAGTTGCATCAGTTGATGTATTTTTTAAGCTACATCAAATGTTGTTCATGGGGTTATTCACGAAACCAGTTTAACATGTATAAAAGAGAATTTTTTGAACATTTTTTTTCTCTACCTAGTTTGAACGATGATTGTGGAGTGACCTTTGTTTTTTCAATTCTGCATTTCTCAGGTATCAAAGCCACACTATCCAACTATGTCATGTTGAATTTTCAAAAAAATTCAGCCATTATCTTACGAGATATAAGAAAAAAACTAAAAAGTCTCAAACTTTTTCCCACAGGTTACACCGACCAACACAAGAAGACTGAGCGTTATGAGCCTGTTATGAACAAGAATGGATCAACAAGGATTGATAGTATGAGCTGGAGTATGGACTAGTTGATTCCTGGAACCCTTCCCGATAGAGGAAAACTGGTTGAATGGCAAGAAATTATTGGCTCTACTACAGAACGAGATAACTCCAGCATTAGAGGACACAATCTGTATTTGATGTGGGACGGAGGTCCTTGCCGCGGCACAAGGGGATTTAAAACTTACCTTAGCGATATTCGGAGATATAGTGCAGCCCTTGGTTGTATTAGGTAAACAGGAAAGTTTTGGTATGTTTTGAGTGCATTGATTTTAGACAATTAATAAATTTAGTAAAATTCTTTCAATTGTTTAGATTTTTTGGAAAATATTAATTTGTTATTTGCGCTTTCATTTGCACTCAATTTCATGTTTAAAAACATTGATTAACATACTTAAATTTTGATTTAATCAAATCATCATTTTTTTAAATTTTTAATCATTGAATTAAATTGTTATTCACGAAACCAGTTTAACATGTATAAAAGAGAATTTTTTGAACATTTTTTTTCTCTACCTAGTTTGAACGATGATTGTGGAGTGACCTTTGTTTTTTCAATTCTGCATTTCTCAGGTATCAAAGCCACACTATCCAACTATGTCATGTTGAATTTTCAAAAAAATTCAGCCATTATCTTACGAGATATAAGAAAAAAACCAAAAAGTCTCAAACTTTTTCCCCACAGGTTATTCTGCGAAGTAAATTTTCCACATATCTTCTTTAACGCTCTGATATTGTTCGATACGCTTACTATTAGATGCCATCGAGCCATCTAGCAGTGAGCATAAATTAGTATGAACAAAGCTTTCACGAATAATTTCTTATTCTCTTCGATACATCAATCGATAGAAACATGCCAAATTTTTGTTAAACATACTTTCGAAATAATCAAATTGATGACTGTTTCTCGGATAACGGTCAAAGTCGAAAAATGCCTCATTTACGTGATAGTCAATATGTAAAATTTTCAACTATGCCTAACAAAAGGCACAGGGAATGACATGATCCGGATCACCCCTGAACACCTTCAAAATAACATTCTAACTGTGAATTTGAATTTCGATAAACTCATCTTGAGCTAAGCTTTAATATGTGTGTTTCAAGTTTCATTCAATGTGTTAACTGTGAAATATCTTTTCTAAAAGACCGCTAAAAGGTTTCCTCGAGTGGCAAGATGAACTGTCCTAAGCAAAAAGTAGAAAAGTGAAAGTAAGCTGACGGTTAAAGTCTTACCCAAAAATTATTCAAAAGGTTGATCTCATTGGTAATTTTATTGCATTGTATAATACTGTTATTGTAATTATGAATTAATCAAGTGACAGTTAATCATTAGGGAATCATTTATCTTTTAATTACTTTCACAGTGTTTATAATATTGGTACATTGATTTAATTCATGAAATGAGCTCTACATTGCTTTGTAACAAGTCAAAAGTAATTTGGTTGGATTTTTGAATAGTTTCGTTAGTTTGAATAGAATCATTGATTAATTCCTTCTTGGTGTCAATAAAAAGGTAGTTGAATTGTCACTTTTGAAGTCAAGATGCATGCCATATCATCACGTATCCAGTTCTTAGCATTCGCTTACACTTGGATTCCACAATTTCCATCACTTTATCAAAGGTCCAATGTTAACCGTGAATAGCATCAAGAGTGATATGTTTTCTAGGATAAACTGAAACAGATAGATTATCATTAGTACAAACATTATTATTATAACTAACGCATCTCACCAATATGAAAAAACTTTTCTCCAGAGTCACGAAATCTCCGATTTTCAAGCCATTGTATGGTCCAGTAGCCCGATCCATTAGCTCTAAAACCTGTGCCAAAACCGCGTCATACATATTTATAATATTGATAATAGTTATCAAAGTATTATTGATATTTTAAGTTTATAAATTCATTGATTGTTCTAATCGAAATATTATTCCTTACTTTGCTTGCTGTTTGCAATGAAAGCTTATTCTTGCAGGATAATTGGTGAAGTTTTATTGTTAACTTATCAAGCTATTAATGATGGGAAACAAGAAAAATTAATTTTGATACAAAATTATCAATTATCAATTACCTTCGAGATGAAGCTTTCGAAAGCAATTGCAAATGCTCCAATAACTGATAGCATTAACACACCAATGATTACGAGTGAATTTGCCAAAATATCATTGTAAATTCGAATAATGCCACCGAGGAAAACGTATACATCGGCTGAAAAGGCAAATACAATGACAATGTAAAAGAAAACGTACCGTAGTTTTTTGACAGCGAACTCGAAACTGTTGAGACGACGGATGGCTAATAGACAGAGCAATGTGACTTGTCTATCAACTGAAATAGTTGCAGTTGATCTGTTCAGTAGATCGGCCATATTTAGTAAATTTTTTAGTTGGTAAAGATGAAATGATAATAAACATATTAGATACCAGCTAAATCCAATCATCCCGATTAAAAAGAAAGAGATATTAAAGCTACATGGAAATGACCAAATAAAACTAGTAAAGAACAGTTTTGGTATCTTGTACATCCAAGGATTGGTTATTAATGGGACGATGAACAACATTGATATAAATAGAGGAAATACCAGCATCATGTAATAAGCAAAAATAGACACTATGATGATTGCTGTGCGAAGCTTTTTACAGTTGATATTATCCATCTTTAAATTGGCCGGAGTGAAGCCGTTGAGACAAAGATTCCAAACGGATAATACCTCGAGATTTCCTTTGGATTCAAGAATTAGAATCCATTCACGAAAGATGATTAAGATTGAATAAATGACCAACAACCATATTAGTAAAGGTTGATGATCTTTAGCACGAAATATTGCATCACCAAGATAAATGGCAACTGATTCACTATTATTATTGCAAATAAGCATTAAGCCTCTGCACCAATTGATCAAAGAAGTTATTCCGATGATCCAATCCCACCGATTAAGTTTACGATAACCAAAAGATTTGGCAGTAACAGGCTTACTTTGACTCAGTCCATGACGGAGAACCTGATAGATTATTGTTAATCTTTCCGTACGTCGTATCAATTGAAAAACATACGAATCAAGATCATTCGAATGAGAAAATATAAAAAAACTGAAAATATTTCTCAAATATTCCAGCAACAAGTTTTTTCGGTAACGATAATAACATGCAACTGCATTAGGCATTATTAAACGAGCCATGTTCAACTGGGAGTTAGTTAGATTTAGACTGATGGTTTTAATGTTTGGAAGTTGAGAAATAATGAAAATTTTCTGCACCGATTTCAAAAAACAGTTTTTTCGGTTACGATAAAAACTTGCAATTGTATTAGCCATTATTAGCCAGCGATGTTGAAACTTGAAGTTGTTTATTAGATTTAGACTCATGTTCATTATGTATGTTAATTGTTCCTATGCATCTTCCAATTAAAATTATTGATTCGCCTCTAATTGCAAGAATAGGTGAAGGTCTGTTTTAATTTCCCTTTGATTTCGAGATCTTTTCATCCATCATCCATAGAATGCTTAATAACTTATGCATTTAATTATTAATGAAAATTGATTTAAATATTGTTTCAATCAAAGTGTTAGTTTATTAGAAAGAGGATGAGAGATTGATTTATTACAACAATCATTGATTCAACTTTTGGCAATCGTTGTTAAACAAACCCTTGCGCAATTGAAATTAATTTGCGGCTTAAGTTCAGAGTGTACTTTCATATCAAATTGAAATAAGAATAAATAATGGGACATCAATAAATTAACCTTCCATTAGTAGATCATACAAAAGTGTGATATTTAGGTTGAAATGTGTTATCAAAATCGGCTCTCCTTCCGAAAACGTGTCATCGGCTGAAGTAGTATGAAAAGGCCATTTCTGGCTCAATCAAAAACCGGTTTCGCGGAAAGTTTAAATAAAACTTGATTCAAATTAATTTTAAAATTTATTGCAAATCTGAACTTTTTTTTCCAACTTGCACCTTGGGTGTCAACAATAACTGTTGAAAATGATTGCTTGGTTGTGAATGATGTTCTTAACAGCATTCAATTCCTCGTTTAACTGAATTATCAAAAAGTTGGCTGTTGCCAACTTATTCTCCATCATTTGAATTGTAGCATTTTGTTGCTCAATTTGATTCTTCATACTAACCAAAGAAGCATTCAAGCTTGAAATAGCACTACGTTGCGCGTTGTTTTCAATAAGGAAGGTTTTTATCACAAAACCAACATGTCGCACAAATTCACAAAAGAACAAAAAATTGATTTACTGGAGTTCTATCTGGGGGCAAAAAAATCATGTGTGCAAGCTTTGAAGGTGGCTAGGAATGTCTGGAATCAAAGATTCCTGAAAATTGATCCTGGAACCTTTAGGCACCTTTATAAAGTTTTTAGGCAGTATGACTCAGTAACATACCAGAGAAAGAGAGAGAGAGTGGTGCGAACTGAGGAAGCCATCGAGAATGTCAGAAGTATCGCCTCTAAGGCATCTCAAGATGGCTTATCTCTGTCAGCATCACGCATAGCAAGTTTGGCTGGTATGTCCAACACCACAGCATGGCGGATTTTGAGAAAAGATCTTAAGCTCAAACCGTATCACATCAAACTCATGCACAAACTCAACGAGGACGACTTTGACAGGCGAGTTGAGTGGTGTGATACGGTTTTAGTCCGACTTGAAGACCAAGATGATCTTCTTGGAAGGATTATTTGGACTGACGAGGCGATATTTTCTTTATCGCAGACTGTCAATAGGCACAATTGTGTCTATTGGGACTCGTCAAATCCAAATAGGACTTTCGAGGCAGATAATCTTGGCTCTGAAAAGATTATGGTGTGGTGTGGGGTTTGGGCAGGAGGGAGAATCGGGCCTTATTTTTACACTGAGAATGTCAAAGGGGACTCTTATCGAGCGATGCTCGAAACTTTTGTCTTTCCGAAGCTCGCAGAGGTAAGAGAAGATTGGCAGGAGTACTTCATCTGGCAACAGGATGGAGCTCCTGCTCATTTCGCAAAACAGGTCACGGAACTCTTGGATGAGACATTCCCTGAGTGGCTCGGAAGAAGAGGACCTTGGGATTGGCCTCCAAGATCTCCTGACCTGACTGTTTGTGACTTTTACCTCTGGGGGCGTCTGAAAGACAGAGTTTTTGCGCGAGGACCTCGAACCGTAGATGAACTCTTTGAGGTCATCTACGAAGAGTTCCATGAGATTGATCAGGAAGAAATAAGGAAGGCTTGTGCTTCAGTTGCTGTTAGGTGTGCAGCCTGTGTGGCTTTGGAAGGAAAGCAACTGAAGATGCGCAAGGATTACAGTTAAATAGCTGTACCCGGTAGGCAAGGGCATCCGGGTCATCAAAACTGCCCAAAGGTCATTCAATCGCAACTTCACCTCCACGTGGTGCTGACTGGGTAACTCCAACGAAGCTCTGCATTTGTAATGATCTTGTGAGAGTTTGAAATCAAATGAAGATATCTCACGAAGTGCTTGTGACAGAATGATGAAACTTGCTCAGTATGATTCTTTGACCTTGAAAATTATGATTTGACCTTGAAATGACCTCTAATAACGGTAGGAGAGATTTCCGAAAAATGACCTTGAATGATCTTGACCTTGAAATATGACAATTGAGTATCGCCCAAATTTCCATAAACATAATATCTACTCTCAAGGTCAAGCCAGTTCCGAGTAATGACTGTTTTACAACAGGAAAATTAGCTGAAATGCCCTGTATTATATTGATATATTACATCGCAATCGGATGATTAAATATATATTGCTGTTTAAATCTCAAGCAGACAAAGAGAACGATACTTTGCACGCCTTGATCCAGCAAGTGGTTCTGTACGTCCAATCAAAAATCAGTGACGCAAATGGTAAAACGTTTAGGTTGACCAGAGTTCGTCTCCATTGCGAAGATGAAAACGTTTGAACCTTTCTCTAAGCAGACTAGTTGAAGTCAGCATGAGTGCATGCGCATTGAAAAAAGTTTAAATTATAATTTCAGTAACCAATTTTCGCTTAAAAGCGAAAGACAATTTCCTCTCATTTAACATGATTGCACATGCGCATTAATAGCATACGCAGCACAATTTTATCAACTCCGATTCGTTTGCTTGTTGATGTTATTATGTCAAGTTAACAAAAATTTTCTTTCATCTCTGTGTTTCGTTTTTGTTTTCCAATCAAATATAGCCTCTAGTTCTCGTTCCTCAGAGAGATTTCATAATTTCATCGTCTTTTGTGTGAGATGCCGGACGAAAAAGCAGCAAGTGAGCTTTTCGTGTTAGCCTAGTGCCAAACAATGCCGAACACAATGGTGTACTGAACACAATAAAAAAGTTTCAGTTTCTTCTGTTCGCCTATTTGGGATTTTGAGATGCTGCGTTACCATTAAGGGTTGCCAGTACGAGCACTCTCATGCAGCCGCCACAAATACATGGTTTGAGCGCCTTCATACAGATGTTAGGCAGCGGTTGATTATAACTTACTGCTTTTCTGGTGGCTTTTCGTTTCAACAGACAATTAACGAAGCCAGTATTAAAAACACCACTGTTTCTTCAGAAACAGAGGCTATTTCGATCTCGCTGACTATGGTTATACGCATAAAACTGTCTTTTTTGAAAGAAATCACCCTCCGTCCTCCTTGGCAGCTTAGAGCGATACACCTTGGAGGATTTTTGGAGTGATTTCCCTTCGTTTAAAACCGGGGGCGTGTGTGGTTTACTCAGAGTGACCACGGTATAGGAGTCACCCGAAGGTGTCCAGGTCAGCCAATTGGCCCCATGTGCCCTTCGGGTCGTCGTGTCCTCTGCTTACTTAGGATACATCCCCCTCTCGTCTGCCTTCAGTTAGATTGCTTAGAAACGGGTTCAAACGTTTTCAGCTTGTAAACGTTTTACCGTTTGCGCCGTCGTTGGTTGGTTCGAATCGTTTTATATGTCATAGAAAATGAAAGATGCGGTTGATATCATGCTGCCTTCAAGAAAGGGAACGACCGTTTTTAACATTCTTTCAGTCGAAATTATGTCGCAAAAATAGACCAAGTAGAGACCTTAAAGACCTTAGAGAACCAGTACGAGTTCTTGATCTTAATAGTCCATCATAAATGAAGATGAACTATTTAACTCATCAAGTCAAACGTGCATTGAGAACAGATGCTATCTGTCATAAATCAATCAATACAGTTGATGGATGGAATCATGCACTTGTCTTTGCAAAAAATGACCAGAAACTTCTAAAAACTTAACGAAATTATAAAATCGAATACAATTGTAACTAAAATGGCAATGCATGTTGCCAAAGTTAATCTAGGTAGAACAGGACCATATTTGGTCCCTCTCAAAAGGTACTGGGAATGCAGTTCCACCTTTAAAACGAATCTACGTGTCTGCTCCTGTTGGAAAAATCGGGATCGCTATATTAGGTCCTCTACCGCCATCTGCTGGGAAAAAATACATCATCGTGGCGACTGATTACTTTACACGGAGGGTGGAAATGAAAGCAATTGCTAAAAAGGACACGATTAACACGGAAAAATTTTTGATCGAAAATATACTTTGTCGACATGGCTGTCCGAAGACAATCGTGAGTGATCAGGGCAGAAATTTTATAGCAGACAAATTAAAGGAAATCTCCCTGTTTATGAATACGAAATGGGCAGTTGTCAACTACATTTCACCCACAAACAAATGGAATGACAGAACGAGTAAACAGAACTATTTGTGAAATGCTGAGTCGTTATTGTCAAGAAACAATCGTCTTCGTTGGTCTCAATATTACCATTGATGAACTTCGCCTACATACTTCGACATATCAGAGTACACATTCTCTCATTCTACTTGCTTTATGGA
>NW_015449946.1:108430-121106 GCF_000239435.1 Tetranychus urticae | reverse complement strand
CTGCAAATTTTTGCTCCAATTTTTATTCCAATTATAAGTCTAATTCAGACCTATTGTAATGAATTGAAAATGACAAAAACAAAGACATTGCACAACAAACTAAACAAAATGAATGTTAGTCTCAACTTGAGAATGGCAATTTTTCATAGTTTCAGTTCATTACAATAGGTCTGAATTAAACGCAAAATTGGAATGAAAATTGAAGTAAAAATTTGCAGGTCCTATGACTTGGCCAAACATCTTTTTCAACTTATTTTCATCGATTCATCATGAAATTTCCCGAATCAAATCGTACCAGGTGGGTCACCTCCCTTGTAAGAAGTTGTGTAAAAGCATGTGAAATGCGAACGAAACAACGTCTAAACGATTTTGCTGGAAAATAGACAACTAAACAAAAAAGTCGCATTTTGAGAGGGATTGATGTACCGTAGTGTTATTGATATTTTGAGTTTATAAATTAATTGATTGTTCTAATCGAATCATTATTCCTTACTTTGCTTGCTGTTTGCAATGAAAGCTTATTCTTGCAGGATAATTGGTGAAGTTTTATTGTTAATTTATCAAGCTATCAATGAAAGAAAACAACAAAATCAATTTTGATACAAAATTATCTATTATTAATTATAATACCTCTGAGGTGAACTTCCCAAATGCAATTGCAAAGGCTCCAATAACTGATAGCATGAACACACCAATGATTGCGAGGGAATTCGCTAAAATATCATTGTAAACTCGAATAATGCCACCAAGGAAAATGTATAAATCGGCTGAAAAGGCAAATACAATGACAATGTAAAAGAAAACGTACCGTAGTTTTTTGACAGCGAACTCGAAACTGTTGAGACGACGGATGGCTAATAGACAGAGCAATGTGACTTGTCTATCAACTGAAACTATTTCAGTTGATCTGTTCAGTAGATCGGCCATATTTAGTAAATTTTTTAGTTGGTAAAGATGAAATGATAATAAACATATTAGATACCAGCCAAATCCAAAAATCCCGATTAAAAAGAAAGAGACATTAAAGCTACATGGAAATGACCAAATAAAACTAGTAAAGAACAGGTTTGGTATCTTGTACACCAATGGATTGGTTATTGATGGGACGATGAACGATATTGATATAAATAGAGGAAATACCAGCATCATGTAATAAGCAAAAATAGACACTATGATGATTGTTGTGCGAAGCTTTTTACAATTGCTATTATCCATCTTCAAATTGGCTGGAGTGAAGCCACTGAGACAAACTTTCCAAACGGATAATACCTCGAGATTTCCTTTCGATTCAAGAATTAGAATCCATTCACGAAAGATGATTAAGATTGAATAAATGACCAAACACCATATTAGTAAAGGTTGATGATCTTTAGATCGAAATATTGGATCACCAAGATAAACGGCAACCGATTCACTATTATTATTGCAAATAAGCATTATGCCTCTGCACCAATTGATTAAAGTGGTTATTCCGATGATCCAATCCCATCGATTAAGTTGACGATAACCAAAAGATTTGGCAGTAACAGGCTTAATTTGACTCAGTCCATGACGGAGAACCTGATAGATTATTGTTAATCTTTCCGTACGTCGTATCAATTGAAAAACATACGAATTAGCATCATTCGAATGAGAAATTATAAAAAAACTGAAAATGTTTCTCAAATATTTCAGCAACAAGTTTTTTCGGTAACGATAATAACATGTAACTGCATCAGGCATTATTAAACGAGTCATGTTCAACTGGGAGTTTATTAGATTTAGACTGATTGTTTTTTCTGTTTGGAAGTTGAGAAATGATGAAAAACTGAGAATTTTCTGAACGGATTTCAAAAAACAGTTTATTCGATAACGATAAAAACTAGCAATTGCATTAGCCATTATTAACCAGCGATGTTGAAACTTGAAGTTGTTTATTAGATTTAGACTCATGTTTATTATGTATGTTAATTGTTACTGTGCTTCTTCTTATTAAAAGTATCATTGATTCACCTCTAACTGAAAGCATTGATGAAGGTCTGGACTCATTTCCACCTTTGATTTCGTGATCTTTCAATTCATCATCCATAGAAGGCTTAATAACGTGTGTATTTAATTGTTAATGAAAATTGATTTAAATATTGTTTACAATCAAAGCGATAGTTTATTATTAATAATAGAAGGAAAATAACTGAGTGATTTCATAACACTAAAGGGTGAACCAAAAGTAGGGACACAAAATTTGAAACTGGATTTCTTGGTTAATACTCATCGTATTTATTTCATCTTAAGATATTTTGTAGATTAGACTCGGACAATAAGATGATTATTTTATTTTTGTTGGGCGACATTCTCAAAAAATTTGATGTTTAATTAAAATTTAATCATTGGCTCTGCATTTGGCAATCAGTTCCCAGCAATTAATGTTGTACAACCCCTTGTGCAATCGAAATTAATTTGCAAATTAAGTTCAGAGTGTACTTTCATATCAAATTGAAACAATATGAATAAATGATGGGACATTAACCTTCAATAGTAGATCACACAAGAGTATAATATTTAGGTTAACGATGTAAGATAATTCGTAAGATGTGTTATCAAAATTACTGCGGGTTTCGCCTTTTGGACATGAAACGGGATATTCTTTTGATACAAATAGATGATAAGACAGAATCAAATCAGGGATCAATTCTGCCCAGCTGTGTAAGAGCCAAAACTATTCAAAAAAGTCAATAGAGTTTTCACGTTGAAAGCCAAGTTGCATTGTAATTCATGTTATTCGCATATCAGTTCTGGGTATTGGGTTACACTTGGACTTGCCGATTTCCAATTACTTTATCAAAATTACAATGTTAACCATGAACAGCATGAAAATTAATGTTTTCTACGATAAAACAGATAAACAATTAGTTCAGAAAATTAAGAGTTGGATTCAAGGCTCAGAACCTCGTGTAATAGGCAAAAATAGACACTAAAATGAATGTTGTGCAAAGCCTTTTGCTGTTGATATTATCCATCCTCAAATTAGTCCGAGTGAAGCCGTTGAGACAAACTTTCCAAACGGATAATACCTCAAGATTTCCTTTGGATCCAAGGGCCAGAATCCATTCACGAAAGATGACTATGATAACTAAAATGCCCGAACACAATATTAATGAAGGATGACGATCTTTACTACGAAACAGTGGATGATCAAGATAAATGGCAACCGATTCATTTTTATTGCAAATAAGTATTACTCTAAACCAATTGATCAAAATAGTTATTCCGATGATCCAATCTAACCAATTAAGTCGACGATAACTAAAAGAGTTGGCAGTAACAGGCTTACTTTGATTCAGTCCATGACGGACAACCTGATAGATTATTGTTAATCTTTCCGTACGTCGTAGCAATTTAAAAACATACGTATCAACCTGAATTTATTTAGAAAATACGTTCAAGTTTTTGGCAAATAGGTCAAAATGTGTCATCCTAATCAGTTGAGTTTTTATGACTCAATTTTTATGCTATTATAGCTAACAAACCTTAATTCGGCCAAAAAAAGCTTTGAGTTTTCTTAAGTAAAAGGCTTTCTTCATCTCAAAATGAATATAATCAATCCGACAACAGCAAAAGATTTCATTGTTATTAATACTTTTGGATTTCTTATTATGACAATGAGCATCAAGAATTTGGGTCTTTTATATGACTTTGCGATCAGACATTGGCAGATCAACTACACCTTGTACCTTGATAGCTCTATTACAACATAGAGTCCAAGACAAACAAATACAAACAATAACGTATATGAGACTTGTCTTGCTGTGTACTGCGATCAGCAATTGCTGTTTAGCATTCATAACTAACGATAGTTATTCTAGCGATAGTTTGGATTATTGAACGCCTGTGATCAATCCTTTATTTACGTAATATTTTTGTATCACTTTATCAAAGGCCCAATGTTAACCGTAAACAGCATAAGAGTCGTTATATTTTCTAAGACATACCAGAAAAGACGAAAAAAGTTAATGTTTGAACAGATATTCAAGTACAGGGTGTTAGAAAATTGACTCCCGGTGTTTAAACTTGCATAGAATCTGAACGAATGGGAATTTTCTTAAGATCTTCATCTCATTCGAAAGAGCAATTATCAATTAATCATAGTAAAATATTTTCAAAATCTTGACCATCAACGTTATGAAGCAGGTCAAGCCGATTTACGAAATTTGAACGAATTTCTTTAAAAATGTCACAATTCGCACTTTCCGTCGACTGTTACGAGTTGTTTCTTGGCTTTTGGAGCTACTTTATAAATCACTCATACATATTTTCTGGTTACATGATGTTCCAGAACTGAAAATATTTTCATTTTAAAAGGTGCTTTAGATGGCATAATTATGCCACAAATTTTCAGAAATAGGGAAAAATTTTTATCAACAACTTTAAACGAAAAAATTCGACTGTCGATGGACAAAGTCAATCTTAAATTTAGTTAAAAATGTTGAAAGACAAAAAAAACCCAAGAGACAAAAGAAAGAGAAAGCATAAAGAGCGTACTGGAACTTGCAGGTTATTCGAGTCTAAAAAGAAAATGGCGGACATTGTTACTGGACTAGAACCCAAAAAATCTAAGTTAGCACAAATGCTCCTCGAAAAACTTTGAATGATCTCTCTATCCCTACCGGTTGTCGCGCAGGGTCATTTCAAACATCGGGAGTCAATTTTCTAACACCCTGTAGATCATCTTACGAATATGAAGAAGCTCCTCTCAACAGTCAAAAAGTCCCCGACCTTTAAGCCATTGTATGGTCCAGCGACTCGATCCATTACTTCCAAAACCTGCATAAAAGTCGTGCATTAAGCAGTCTTTATTACGTTTCGAGTTCATAAATTAATTTAGAATTCTATTGAAATCAATAAACCAATCATTACCTTACTTGTTTCCTTCAATGAGAGTTTATTATTCAGAGCTAATCGGTGCAATCTAACTGTTAACTTATCGAGCTAAAAAACAAAAGGAAAGAGACGATGCTGTAGCGAATATAATAATGCAATCAATAGCTAATCACCTCTGAGATGAAATTTCCGAAGATATAACCGAAAACTCCAATGCTCGGAAGACCAAAAATGCCAACTGTAGCAAGTAGATTAGCTAAGAAATCATTGTAGACTCTGACAATCAGTCCAAGGAAAATGAATGTATCACATAGCAAAGTTAATACAATGCAAATGTACAGTATTACATAACGTACTTTCCTAACAGCCAACTCAAAGCTATTGAGACGACGAATGATGAGTAAACACAGCAATTGGACGTCTCTTGCATACACTGCTGCAGTTGAATTTTTCAAGTAATCAGCCTTGTAAATCAGATTAAGCAATCGGTAGGAATGAAAAGAAAATGTACATATTAAATACCAGCTGAATCCGAGAACCGCACTCAAAAGAAAAGAGGCAATAAAAATTTCTGAAAGTGACCAGAGAAAACAGAAGAATAACAATTCAGGAATCTTGTTCATCCAAGGATTGGTCAGTAATGGGATGATAAACACGAATGATGCAAATAAAGGACCAATAAAGATGGTACAATAAGAAACAACAGACACTGAAATAACAATCAAGCGAAATCTATTCACGTTCAGTTTATCCATTTCTAAGTAAACTGGATTAAAACTGTAGCGACAAAACTTCCATATCGACAATGTCCCGATGTTTCCTTTATTTTCAAGACTCAAAATCCACTCTCGAAAGCTGAACAAGACTGTTAAAGTAATAAATGCCAATATGATGCAAGCTAGACGATCTTTACTGCGAAAAAGTGGATCTCCAAGAATAATGTTCACAGTATCACTACTATTGCAAATAAGACCTATGCATCTGAACCAATTGATTAGAGCAACTATTGCGATGATCCAATCCAGCCAATTATATCGACGATAGCCAAATGTATTCACATTGGAAGAGTTATTTTGATCCAAACCATTACGTAAAACTTGAAAGATAATAGTCAGTCTTTCTGTTCGTTGTACAATTTGAGCAGCACACAAATCGGCTTTATCAGGATCTGGAGTTACAAATGAATAACGAAACAAGTTTACCAAATCCTTTAAAAAGTATCCTTTCTGAACACTCTTAGAACTTTTAGTGGAAAGTACCATTAGATTCATTTCCATGAAAAATGTTGAACTTATGGCAATCGAGAAAAATTCTGTTCTATTTGTTTAATATCAATGCAATACAGTCAATATTTTGTATTATATTCTCTACTTTCTGTTTCTATGCGCCTTTACTTCAAAGTAATGCATTTCTAATTGGAAAGGTCACATTAGCATGAAACCATTTGCACCTGTGATTTCGTGATCGTTAATTCATTAAAATGTACCGCTAATATATTTTAATATTGATCATTGATTATTAATCAATCAATTGAAATTGATTTTATTATTGATTCCGATGAAAACATGGAACCTGCAGAATAAGCATATTAATCATAATTACCTTTAAAATTTTATAAATGGCTAGCCATTGTAAAGTTCTTATTGGGTCTCATGAGTGACTAACCACTGTCAACTTTTGATTGAAAGGTGATAATTGAAAAATGTTTTGGAAATTATTAGTACATTATCTGTTAAATTTGCAGAAATTAAAAATCTAAATAGTTGATTACCGTAAAGACGCGTATCGAAACTTCACTCTATAAAATGAGAATATCGGGGACGGGTCATTACAGCAAAAAGCATTTGAGCGAAGGTCCACTGAGCGAAAGGCAACTGGGCAGAAGTCACTTGAGCGAAAATTTAGCATGAAAATTTCGAGCTGATTATTTTGAATAAACTGATACAATGTCAAATTTTTAAGGCCAATGGCCAAAATTAAGAGATCTCTAACTATTAAAGTCACTCTCTGAGTATTCGGATGTAAATAATCGCAAAACTATTAGCTCTAGTATACATACAGTGAATAGATATAAAAGTATTGCAAAAATATGCTTTTTATGGAAAAAGATGATTGATTGATAATTAATTAAATAATAATAATTTTCTATGCGTTAATCGGAAGACACTCATTTTTATTTATTAATTTATTTTATTAATAAAGATCATAAAGATGATATGGAAATCAATAATATTTATGAGAAGCATTGCATAAAACGAATTTATTGAAATGGAAATAAAATATTGAAATGTTATTGTATGCTAACAAAATAAGCAATCAACAATCATCTAGTTATCTTCTCGCAGCACATCTTTTGTGACATGATTTAGATTGAGTTTTCCCATTGCATGGGCTCTTTTTATAGGATTGGCGATTGATATCTGAATAACTGAAATTTCTTACTAACATGTGGATATAAATAATCCCATTGTTTGAGACAAAACTCAACTCTGCCCGTTTCAGTTTTTCCCCAATCATCTATGTTTAGTATCATTGCTGACATCTTTTCTTGGAATGGTTTCCATTTAGTTTCACCAACCATTGGAGGCTCACTGTAAATAAATAATTAATCAAAGTCATTTAATTGATTAATTGATGAAATGAATGAACTTACCCATTTTCAGCGAAATGAGTCCAAATTTTCATCATTTCACGACTCAATGAGATATCTTTCTGTGAATAGTCAGGATTTATCAGAGGTAAACCGAAAACATATGGAATATCAGAAGAATGAAAAGTTCCCATCCATTCGTTAAAAAAAGGAAGATAAGCTTTTGGTCTCTGTGTGTGGTAATAAGCATACACTTTACCACCGTTTGTACCCAAATTAGAAGCATATTGATGCCCAAACACGAAAGTCGGACAAACAAATAAAAGGTCACTGTAAGCTCTTTCGAGTTGAGTTCGCAAATAATCTGAGTTGTTAGTTTCTGGACCAAAGTAGAGTTCACGGAAATAGTCAATTGATTTAGAATCAAAAATACGTTCCAAAAAGTTTGTAGCTTCACGATACGATATGGGCATAGGGGAAAAGTGATTGAATGCCATGGGATCGATAGCATTCATGAACATCGAAGCTTCATTCTTTTCTACGCCCAGTAAAAGGTCAACTGAATTATCGTACAATCCTTCTGCCAGAATTTTGGATGGTTCGTATGGAAGTATATCGCCACCAGCTGTGAAGGAAAATGCTACTAATTTATCACCTAAACCGTTCAGAATTTCCTTTGCTTTCAAATTCTGCATGCATTCAAGAACATCTTCCGATTTTGAACATGATGTTTTGTTGTAAAGTTCCCAAGAGCCTGTAATCAAGGCATCAAGATCGTGATCTATATAAACTGTTCCTGACTCGAGAATGGCTCGTTTAAATAGTCCTTTTGAAGGGGGCGACAATAGATGTGCAGAGATTGACACAGATCCAGCAGATTCACCAAAAATTGTCACACTATTCGGATCACCACCAAACATATGAATATTTTCATGAACCCATTTCAAAGCAAATAGTTGATCTTGAAAACCAATATTTGGTGGAATTCGAGGTTCATTTGCTCCAAAGTAGATGAAACCGAATGCATTAAGACGATAGTTCATAGTAACAAGTACAACATCATGTAACGGGACCATTGGAATTCCTTCAGTGTTTCCTTCATTCCCATAACCAAATGTAAAAGCTCCTCCATGAATCCAGAAAAGTACTGGTCGTAGTCGTTCTGATGAGTTATTAAAAGTTGATTCAGTAACATAGATATTGAGATAAAGACAGTCTTCACTAGTTTTTCCTGTATAAGGTATGTTTAAAACCGGATTCATTGGTTGGAGACAAGCTGGGCCAAAGTCAGTCACTGATTTAACCTCAGTCCATGGATCTGGTTTAACTGGTAACTGTAACCTCAACTTACCAACCGGTGACTTTGCATAAGGAATACCAAGAAACTGGTAAACATCAATCGATGCATATTCAGTAACTTTACCTTGGATAGGACCACTAGTCAAATTAACTATTGGAGTTAAATTAAGCCCATGAACGGGCGAAAAAATTAGACAGAATAAAATCAAAATATTCATTTTGAATAAACATTTATTATGGTAGAGATTTCCCATTCATCCGATATATATACATCAGCAGTGACAAAACCAATGAGATCGTCAGAAAACAATAGAAACAAAAATTTTAGATCCTACAGAAGTGATTATGAATCAGATTCGTTTTATCTGCGTCTACTTGCGTTTATGAAAGATAATATCCTGCAACCAAACATTCAGATAATCATGAGGGTTTTTAAAAATCTGGAGTAAGTGTGATATGTGAATGAAAAAGAAGTGCCAAGTGCTCAATTGTTAAAACCAAAATGATCAGATATCCAGTGCAAAGATATTGACGATTAAATGTTCCAAACCATGACAATGGCTTACGATTTCAGAGCACGATTATCGTTTATGATTGTTCCAACTCACAGTTACAGTTGCATATCTAAAATTTTTCAGCCAATGGTAGTAACATTTTTTATCTGGTGCAAAACTGCGAAAAATGCGGTCAAAATTCTAGATAAACTCTTATATAAAGAATAATACCTCGACGACAGTTACAATCAGAGAAAAAACTAGTCTTCTCAGTGATTTAATTCAGTATTTGAAATATTGATATGTTATTGATAAATTCAAAAATATCTAGTAGAACAGATTTTAGATACAAAAAAGAGCACCAGATCGAATCAAATCAGCACAAATTATGAATTTTTTGTAACATTAAGTTAGACAATCATTATCAATAATTGTGCTCTTAATTGTAATCCTTTGTCATGATTTGGAACATTTAATCGTCGATATCTTTGCACTGGATATCTGATTATTCTGTTTTCTATTCACATAAACATAATATCACACTTACAGCAGATTTTCAAAAACATATTTCATGATTATCTGAGTGTTTTGGTTGGTGTTATCTTTCATCTATACAAATAGTAAGCTACAAGTCGCCTAAAACGAATCTGATACATAATTACTTATGTAGGATCGCGAATAGAGGAACCGCCAGAATGGTGCGATAGCTACGATATCTACTGGCTATCGAGCGACTCTTAGATAACTTGCGAGTTGCAAGATGGAAGCGTCAATATTTAAGGAATGTTTTTTCGTAGAGTCAAAGACTCACAAAATATCCCTCTGCACAACAGTTTCTCATAAAATAGCTTTTAATTGGAAACTTCGATTGCATTTTGTTCGGTTGTAAAAGCAGACTTTATTTTATTTTTAATTTACTACATTCTGACGATGCTTTTTTACATTAAGATTTTATTCTTTCGAACATGGTTTGAATTTATCGTAATCAGTTGAAAAGAATTTGCAATAGGTCATGATTGTAAAGTCTCTAGTAAAATTCTAGTACTCTTTTGAAATCTGAAGTAGTATCCGGCCACTTGACTTTTGACAAGCCAAAATTAGGATGGGCTACATCAAACATCTACATTATTACACATCGATGTTGCAGTTATGAATGCATGAATCAGTTTATCAAAGGTCCAATGTTACACGTGAAAAGCATAAGAGTTGATATATTTTCCAAGATAAACTAGAAAAGACGAAAAGAGTGAATGTTTGTTTAGATCAGTAGGAAAATCATCTTACGAATATAAAGAAGCTCTTCTCAATAGTCAAAAAGTCACCGAGCTTGATGCCATTGTATGGTCCAGCGACTCGATCCATTATTTCCGAAACCTTCATAAAAATCGTACATTTAACGGTCTTTATTAGTTCTTTGATGAAAATCAAATAACCAGCCATTACCTTGTTCAATGTCTTCAATGAGAGTCTATTCTTCGAAGTCAAATGGTGCAATCTAACTGTCAACTCGTCGAGCTAGCAAAAAATAATGAAAAATGAAAAAAGAGACGATTTTGTATCAAATAGAATAACATTACAATCACCTAATAATTTTGATACCTCAGAGAGGAAATTTCCAAAGATGTAACCGAAAATTCCAATAGCCGGAAGAATTATAGTGCCGATTAGTGCAAGTATATTGGCTAAAACGTCATTGTAAATTCTAACAACCAGTCCAAGGAAAATGTATACATCACCTGAAGAAGCAAATACAAAGAAATAGTACAAGAATACATAGCGTAACTTTCTCGTAGTTAACTCAAAACTGTTGAGACGACGAATGATCAGTAAACATAATAACTTTATATTTCTCTCATTCATTCCTCTGGTTGATTTTTTCAAGCGATCAGCCCTGTCCAATAAATCCATCAACCGATAGAGATGAAAGACGAGTGTACAAATAAAATACCAAGTAAATCCAAGAATCGAGTTCAAGAGAAAAGTGGTAATTAAAGCGCACGAAAATGAGCCAAGGAAACAACTGAATGCCAATTCAGGAATTTCGTACATCCAAGGATTGGTCAGCACTGGGGTGAAAAAACCAACTAATGTAAATAAAGGAACTACAGGCATCACGCAGTAAGCAACGATTGTCACTAAAATAATAGTCAATCGAAATCTATTGATAACTAGATTACCCATTTTTAAATGACTCCGATTGAAGCCGTTGCAACAAACTTTCCAAATGGACAATATTTCGAGTTTTCCTTTGGCTTCAAGATTCAAAATCCACTCACGAAAGATGAACATGACTGATAAAGTGATGACTGCCCAAATTGTTAAAGCCTGACGATCTTTAGCTCGGAATAATGGATGACCAAGAAAAATGGCAATACGTTCGCTACTAGTGAAAATGAGTATTAAACCTCTAGACCAATTCATAAAAGAAATGATTCCGACCATCCAGTCCAACCAATTAAGTTTACGATAACCAAAAGAGCTGATTGCTACAGTGTTACTTTGATTAAGACCATTGCGGACAGCTTGAAAGATTATCGTCATTCTTTCTGTTTGTCTTATTAGCTCGCTGACACTTTGATCAAATGCATTTGTATCTGGAATCGTACGAGGATTATTAAACAATCGTTTGAAATATCCAATGAGGTGAACGATTCCAGGTTTAGCACTTTTAACTCTTGCATTCATTGTTTGCTTTTCATTGAATGAAGAAGCATAATGGATTCCAAAGCTATTAAATTTAGTTTTTAATATTTAATGTTTTCTTTTTTGCATTATAAAGTAAATTTATTTTCCAATAAACGAATCGAAAAGACTGAATGTACATTCAAAATGAATAGGAAAAATAATTATGCTATTTTTCAGAATCTTTTTATGGATTTTCATTCAGAAATGTATTTTCATACTATTCCAAAATAAATCAGTTACTTTTTAAGACCAGTCAAAATCATTCCATAATTCTAACAGTTCCAATCGTGAAATAAATAATCTCTTTATTGAGCAAAACTCAGCAGTAGTTAGTAGCGAGCGCGCTGTTAGTCCATCATCCTTTGTAGGAACCATCTTGCAATGAACGTAAATTAACAACCAACAACAATATGGTTGATGCATTCTCAAGAAAAAACTGAAATTAAAAGTTTATTGATAAATTGAATAATATTTTCTTGTACACACTCTTACTTACATGGATAATGAGTGACTTTTGGATGAAACATAAGTCGCCAATTCTAACGCCATTGTATGAACATCTTTCTAGAATGTATAAAATCTAATCGATTGGATTAAACATTTCAGCTTAAATTTGCATTCATTAGCTGATGTTTATAGCTTACTTTCAACTTTTGTTGAATATTCAATGTGAAGTCGCCCGCTTGAGCCATGAGTGCTGAATAGCAACCACAAAATCGATTGAACTTAAAAAAATTGAGACAACAATTAA
>NW_015449946.1:3439-108330 GCF_000239435.1 Tetranychus urticae | reverse complement strand
AATAATTATGCAAGTTTAGGGTTCTGATTGATCTTCATTGAAATTATTTTCTACTTGTGTAGTTTCAAATTGAGTTTAGTTAAAAGCTATTCGATCGTGGAATAACTTGAGTTTTAATAAATTTTCAAAATTTGGGGAATAGTTTATTGTACCTGATTCCAAAATTTACTTAAAAGAAAGATTATGGCCGTACTTGCCACTAAACTTGCTAGACCTGAAAATGAAAGTAGATAAGTGACTAAAGGTGAATGAATTTTGATGATTAAACCAAGAAATATGGATACATCCATAGTGATGGACATTCCCATGAAAAAGAGGAAAGAAAAATATCGAAATATTCGTGTTTTTTCGTCAAAATCATTTGAAAAACTAATGAAAAGTCGATTAATTGATTCAACTTCTCTTCGACAATCGGATGATTGTTGATGAATAGCCAATGTAGACAATTGTTCCGTCAAAGTTGTCAAACGTGAAACATAAAGTGATGTAAATATGAATGCAATGCAGTAAGAAATGACCAAGCTGTTAACAGAAATCAGAAAAATGGAAATTTCAATCAAACACCAAATTGAACTGGCTACAAAGTAGATTGAATTTGACCACATAAATGGATTAGCAGCATGAAGTGCCATAAACAACGGGATTAAACTGTAATAAAATGGGTGAATATTTTTAAACCAATAGATGAGACAAAATGAGGCTAATCGCTTGAATCGATTCGATTGCAGCAACGATAATGCCAATAGGTGACGAGAAAAACCATGATCGTGAATGACAAATAGTTGAGTTAAAAATTCGAGGCAACCTTTTGATTCCAAGTAGAGCCAATATTCCCGACAAAAGTTAAGAAATACTAAATAGGCCAACATGAGTCCATTGAAAATTGGTGAACTTGAAAAAAGATAAAATGGATTGCCCAAAAAAGTGTGAACACTCGAAGTGTGGTTGCTGAATGTTAAAATGGTGTAACGAATAGCCATGATTAAAACAAGTAAACGAATGGTTAACAATTTCAGGGTGAAATTGGGTAAACTAGAAGAGGATTGATGCTGTCGGCAGCCATTTTTCAACATGAATGTGTAAAGGGAAACGGAATTGAATCTGGTAATGGCTTTACGAATAATTTTATGGTCAGAATTGAAACCTAAAAGTGAATGAAAGTGTCGAGTCAAGTTGAAAGAAAGCATTTGTTGGTTAACCATTGTGAATGAGTAATGTCATAATAAATGAAAAACTTTTATTGAACTTACTTTTCTTTCTTACTCGCATTTTGGTTAGTCAATTGTGTCTATTGTCAACTGATTCAAAACTGGAATTGCAAAGCAAATATTGAGCTTATATTGAACTTTAAAAATGAAGACCAACAACGATTAAAGATGTAACAACGAATACAATTAACTTGATCAATGTAAAACAAACGGCAAACTCAGTAAATATAAATTGTCTCGGTTCGTTGCTTAATGGTTTACGATGAAAATTTAATGACTCGAGACATAATATTGTAAAGTTTTGATACTCTTGGGTACTTTTGATGGTTGAAAATGTAAATATTGAGTGTTTTTGTTGTTTTCTAATGTTTCAATTTGCCAACCAAAAGTCTTTATTTAATCGATTGTCGGTATCATTAGTCCAAATGGATTTAAGCGGCATATTGATGAAAATTTTACTCGAGATCATGTCAAGTTTAAGATGTTTACGAGCTTTAAGTTGAATGAAAAACATTTCTGTTTTGTTTGCTAAGTTTGCTTGATTAATGGTTTCGAAGTTAAGCATCTAGTGATCGCAAGTTTACAACTAATAACATTATTGCCGCTGCATTTTCAAGAAGAAACTGAAATCGAGAAAAAGTAAAAATAAGTATTAATACAGTAGCATTAATGGTCAACAGTTTTCATGATCGTCACTGTACATACATAGACAAGAAGTGTTCTTTTAATGATGCAAAAATCGCCAATTTTGATGCCGTTGTATGAACACATTTCTAAAATATGCAAAATCTACGCAAATTAGATCGATATTGTGATTCAACAAAGTGAGTTAGTTACCTTTAATCTTTGAATTGTATCTAATTTGATTTTGGATCGAGCCAAAAGAGCCGAGTAAATGCCACAGAAAAGATTGAACTGTTCAAGTTTTAAAGCAGAAACAATGACCAGGTTAGCAATCCTACTTTTGCATGGCCAAATGAATAAAAAATGTGACTAATTTGTAACTTACTTGAAACCAAAAGGCTGAACAAGCATAAATTATTAATGAACCTACTGCAATCGCCAAAAACCCTGAATATCCAAGAAGATTAGAAGTCAAAGGTGAATGGATTTTAATGATGTATCCAAAAAATATGGCGAAGTCTGATGCAGCCGCAATTATAATAAAATTGTAAAAACAATAATACTTTACACTAAACACTAAAGACCTAAAATCGTTGAGAAATTGAATAAAGAAACGATTTGTTGATGCAACAAGTATTCCACTTTGGTCTACTTGATCACATGTTGAAATTAAAATCAATCTCTCTATAATAGTCTTCATTCGTCCAACGCAAAGCCATATAAATATTAGAATGGTACATACGACCGCTGATATACTCTTGTTAAGATGGATGAAAGTGATCACTTCAATCGTGCACCATATCGTGCTTGACACAAGGTAAACTGGATTTGACCAAAAACTTGGATTGAAAAGATGAACAGCAATCAACATCGGGACAAAAGAATGGCAAATTGGATAAATAAAGTAAAGCCAGAAAAGGAGGCAAAATTGAGTTCGTTTTTTAAATATGTAAGCCTGATACGATGAAAGATTCAACATTGACTCATCAAAGCCGTGATCTTTGATAATCAAGATTTGACTCAAAAATGAAAGATCGCCTCTTGCTTCCATTATTAGACAATATTCGCGACAAATTAGTCCTAACATGTAAAAGGCGAGTAATATAGCATGAAAAATGTATGACACAGAAGCCGAATAAAATTCATTGCCAAGAATTACATGAATGTATGAAGTCTCATTAGTTGATATAATGATGATGAAACGAAGTATTGCAATCGAACTTAATAATCGAAGAGAAAAAAGTGAAGAGCCAAAATTAGGTAAACCTGAATAAGAGTTTTCCCGATCTTGATGATAGCCTTTTTTCAATACACAAGTTTCAAGTAATATTGAGTTGAATTTATCAATTACTTTTCCAACCAATTTTGAATCATCTTTAATACCAAAATAACATCGTAGGCAAGTTTTAATTGAACAAAATTGGTTACAAATTGACATATTAAACTTTATTCAAGTTATTGAATCGTTTACAAATTAGTTTAAAAGCTGGTCGACAGTTTAACTCGACTTGAGTTTTGTCGATTTTACATTGAACTGCATTGAACTTATAAAATTTCCTCATCTTCCATTCAATGTTATGATAATTAACTAGTATTAGTATTACATGCTATTAATGATGTTGTTTGCATCAAAGTCATTATACAACCAACGATCTTTATCCACTGGGAATCGATTGAATGTTTGATCTGAGCTGTACACGATATCAGTTGATATTCCCTGAATCAATATTGATTATTATATTTTTTGGTTCAATAGTTACATTCAATGAATCTTATTTCAAAAAGGCAAAGATTTACATTCTTCCAGGTTCGGAGCATTAATTGAAAAAATAGATCTCCAACAATAATGGCCACTAGTGCAAATAAATGCCATGCATCTCAATCCATTCATTAAAGAAGCTATTCCGGTGATCAAATCCAGAATCATTCAGACTAGTAGATAATTGTTTAGATTCTTGATTGCGAACCAAATTTCAGATTTGTATTCGATTTCATTTTTTTGAAACATTAAAATGTAGTTAACAAACTTAAACATAAACGAGCTGAGCAATCCGTTTCAAACATATGCGTGAATAAGAATGGTTAATTTTAATTAGAAGGATTTGCATTATTCCTCGATCAAAGGTCCAAGGGTGCAAATAAACAGCATTAAAGTTGATATGTTTTCTAAGATAAACTGAAAAAACGAAATTAAAAGTTTCGCTAAAACGATATATTTACTATTCTTACTAATATGAAAAAGCTTTTCTCAAGAGTCACAACGTCTCCAACTTTGAGGCCATTATATGGTCCAGCAGCGCGATCCATGATCTCCAAAACCTGTACAAAAAGATGGAATGCACACAATGCACAAGTCTGTTAGTTATGTTCTTGACTGTGTTTGGCTTCAATTTTTTGATGATGTCCGTTTTGACTAAACTAGAGCAATTTGAAGCTGAGAAACCCAAAGTGAAGGTAGTTTGATTTGGTAAGATCCATGATTTGTAATATGGACTCTTGCGAGCTCCTCTCACCCTGTTAAAATGTGAATTTGTCATTGACCTGAATTTTGATCAAGCTCTGACTTCTCCGAAAACTAATCGATTGATTTTCAAGCATTTATTATAGTCACGTTTGGTCAGCAGCTCTTTGAGTGACTTCATCACACCAGATAACATTCAAAGTAGTAGGGAAACATACGCTTCAAGCACAGGAAGTCGGAAATAGGGAAGACTTCCGGTTTCAGTACCAAATCAGCGATTTGTAAAAATTGGTGCAGACATATTCCAGTTAATTTTTTTTTTGTGTTTGTGTTGGCTGAGAAACCTAAAAATTTGTGGATAAGCATAAAGTTGATGTTGTACTGACTCACACAAACACACCAACTCTAACACACACTAGATTGAAAAAAAGAAACAAGCAATGAGTTGAGAGTTAAAAGTGATTCAGGAAAAACGCGCGCGCGCGCCGAACTCGCGAGATCATTGTTATCGTTGATCTCCGTGAACCCGCGAGAACAAGGATATCATTGAACTCGCGAGATTAAGGATTTCTATGTTTACGCGAGATCAAAGAAATCAGTTTTTAATGTTTAATCATTTTTTATTATGTTTGCCCGAACGGTTTTTAGGTGCAAATTGGATTTGACCACAGTAGCAATATAAAACCACTAAGTAAAACCAATATAATTAATTCAACAATTATTTAATGTTAATGTAAAAATTGACATATTTGTAGAAATAATATTACAAATGTAAATGAAATTAATGTTGATTTTTTTTTGGACGGCCAACTTTTGATTGATTTAAATGCCGTTCATCTACCATCAATTCCAACCATTGTGTGCCGATCTCTCTTTTTATCAAAAAGTATTTTACTTTTATACCATCTTCATCGATTCTTGTTTTAATTTGTGATTTATCGCGGAGATATATTCTTCCCCAAGGAAATAACAAGGGACGTGAATTTTTTTTTACCTTTTCTCTATCTTTTATGCCTTCAATGTTAGCTCGGGCTAGGCAGTCTAAATATAAAAATTTCGAATTACCTCTGTTTCTACCAATTACGTGTTCTCTGAGAATATACAATTTTTTGAATGTGGCATCGCAATATTCACATTTGAAGACAACTGGATGATCGATCATTTCTTTCAGACAAGCTTGTTCCTGTACATCAATGTGTCTATGAGCTCCTCCAGCCCATTCATACAATTTTTCCATCGAAAGTTCTTGCATAGAAGATAATTCTACAGGTTCACAAAATCTGTCTTGAGGGATGATGGATCTATCCCATTCCCCACCTTTTAAAACTTGTCCATCTTCATCAATGGCGTAAACTGGTGTTGTGATTGGAAATTGCAACATTGAAGAAGAAACATTAACGAGTTGTTTTCTTTGTTTTCGTCTTTTTCTCTTCTTTTTTCGTAGTTCTGTTGCAGGTGAGCCTGGCATGCTTTGCTCCGTGTTTGAATTTTCATGTTGATTTCCATGTTCATGCTCATTTTCATCAGATCCAGAGTCAGATTCAGTACTATATTCATAGGTATCATATCTTGTCCTGCCCTGACTTGGTCCAGCCTCACTATCACCACCATCAACATTAACATTTGTATTGATATTGCTTGGCCCAGCTTCACCACATCAGCACCACCACCACCACCATTACCACCACCATCACCATCACCACTACCAGTACCATCAACAATACCATCAAAATCATAATCTATCACCAGATTTCCTTCATCATCAGACTCAAACATATCCGAAACTGTAGCCGCAGGTAATCGAGTAGCTTCTGGTGAAGGCGGAGCATCTGCATTTTTACATCTAGTAGCAGAGTGCACCTGAAATACACCTGAAACAGAAGAAAATTGAGTGTAAAAATTTTATTTCCAAGCACTCTTAGCAAATAAATTTATGAATTTAAAATTTGTCAACTAAAGAAAAAATAGAGCAAGAAAAAGAGCAGCATACTTTTTATTGGTAAACATGGAAATTATTTTTTGATTCGGAATTGATGACCTACATATATACATCACATGTGGATCGGAAAATGTCCGAAAAATATTTGCGGTCAGATTCAAAATTGAAACCGAAAAAAAATATATTTTACCATTTTTTACGGGAAAATAACAAATCGTACCAATCTTTTAATCTGGACTAAATAATTTTTTTTTTCGCTTTCAAATATTTGTTGTGAATATACAAAAATTAAACTCATGCAAAATGGTAAAATAATATTGACGGCTAGATAAAAATTAAGGTAAAAAATAATATCATCAATTATTTCAACAAAAATTCAAAGAGGGCCTCATCTTTAACCTATCACTTTAGAAATTATTTTTTGATGCGGAATTGATGACCTACATATATACATCACATGTAAATCGGAAAATGTCCGAAAAATATTTGCGGTCAGATTTAAATCGAAATTGAAAAAAATATATTTTACCATTTTTTACGGGAAAATAACAAATCGTACCAATCTTTTATTCTGGACTAAATAATTTTTTTTTTTCGCTTTCAAATATTTGTTGTGAATATAGAAACATTAAACTCATAAAAAATGGTAAAATAAAATTGACGGTTAGATAAAAATTAAGGTAAAAAATAATATCATCAATTATTTCAACAAAAATTCAAAGAGGGCCTCATCTTTAACCTATCACTTTAGAAATTATTTTTTCATTGCAAATGATTAGATATGCTAAACTCACAATATGTTGGCAAAAATTTTTCTACCAATCATTTGCGGTCACTTTACATGAGCTTTTATGAAAATTATCGAAATCTTGATATTAGAATCCAACTCATGTTTTTTGAAAATTATGAGGTGATTTGATACTTCTAACTTATTACTTAGTCTGTTCAATCATAAAGACAAGCTTATCCAATCACACCTGACATAACTTATCTCTAAGTTTTGACATTTAAGTACAATATTCTACTGTATTATTTTATCGATAAAGATCGATATATGAATATTCAAATAATAGATATAAAGCAAACGATATGATATTCATCTATTAGGTTTCCAACTAAGTTCGTTCGCTTTTTTTACCACTAAGTTCAGTTGTTAATTTTTCGGAGAAAAATTTATCTTTTGAGAATTATTTTTTCGTCAATGATAGTTGATTTTGTGAGCTTTAATTTGATATAACTTTCATACTTATCAGAATTTAAGTAAATTATAATTTAACAATTTAAATTGATCAACTTTTTACAAATTTTTTTGGGTTGAGCATAAAGAATGATTAAGATAATTTTTTTAATTGCGATTCTAAAAAATTTTAATGCAACAGATAGCTTATAGTTCAGAGTACATATTCATGTAATTTCAAGTCTGTAGATAAAATAGTTAATTAATAAATCAATTCAAACCTAAAATTCATTTAACATTGAAAATCCATAGAAACCCAATTTTTACTGAAAATCTAATTTTTCACCAATTTTCAATGCATTTTTAACATTAGATTTGACAATAAAAAAATGAAGGTTTGCTAATTGAACATTGATTAATTAATTAATTGATTAACATGTAGACTTGAAATTACATACATATGTACTCTAGACTATTAGCTATGATGCATTTGATTTTTTTCGAATCGCAATCGCAAAATTTATTTTGATCATATTCGACGATCAACCCAAAAAAGTTAGTCAAAATTTGATCAATTTAAATTGTTAACTGATAATCTATTTCTATTCTGATAACTATGTAAATGATACAGAATTAAAGCTCAATAAATTCTCTATCATCGGTACAAAAATAATACTGAAAAGATAAATTTTACAGTAAAAAATTATTAATGAAAGTTAATATTACAAAAAAACGAACGAACTTAGTTGGAAACCTAATATATAATGTAAATACTCATATCGAACACCTCTAGAATAAATAAAAAGCTGCTCACCCCATAATAATAATAAACCAAATAAGTAGAAATTTTCCATCTTAGTCGTGATCATCTGATGTGAGCTGAATAAATATATGAATAACACAAATGAGGAGATTAAGAAAAAGGATATTAGGTATATACATATTTTGCTAAATCAAACTCACTTTTTTTAACAGGATTAGTTTTAAGCTGATAAAGATGTTTAAAGCACTTCAAATAAAATTTAAGTAGCACAATATAAATTATGTTTCAACTTACTACTTTAAAACTACATTTGATAGTGTTAAAAAATCATCTCAAAATTTCTTTTTATATGCACTTAAGATGATGTGGAATTAGATGAAAAAGTTGTTTCATTTGTTCATTATTTATTCAACAATTTTACTGCTATCAATCAAGCTGAGCCCCCAACTGCTGCATGTTAAACATATAATTTGCATTTAAATTGATTTTCCAACCTGAAAAAGGCAAGAATTTATGGTGATTCGTTCCACATTGAAGCAAACCGGTTTTCAATAAACTTGTTTTATTTTCTCAGCTGCACAATGTAACAATTTTACCTCTATCAATCAAACTAAGTATATAAATATCATCGAGTTTAACCTATTGCAAGTAAACTTTGAATATTTAAGCAGTTTGAGGATTTTAATGTCATTCTAAATAAACTTTCAAAGCAAAAAAAAAATTGGAAACTAAATCAACTCAAATTAAAAAAATAAATTACATAAGAAGTTCAGAATATACATACATCTGCATTGATAAAAGATGTACACTATTTACTTAAAGCATCCTTTTACCATGTTGTTAGCTGGTCCAAGCGGTTGTGGAAAGACGTTCTGGCTTGCTTCACTTCTGAAAAATTTAAATAGATTTATTTACCCAATACCATTAACAGTCGACTATTTCTATGCTGAGTACCAACAGCTGTTTTCCACAATGCAAAACGTTAACTTCATAAAAGGTTTACCTGAAAGTGCTTTTGAGAAAATAGATACAAATTCCCCTAAATTAGTAATCATAGACGATATGATGACAGAATCCTCAAACTCAAAGTTAATTTCACAGCTTTTCACACGTGGTAGTCACCATAAAAATCTTTCGGTCATACTTATCGTTCAAAATTTGTTTGTCAAAGGTGCAGAAAGCCGTAATATATCGCTTAACGCACATTACATAGTGCTCTTCAAAAATCCTAGAGATAAGTCAATTTCTGCAATGTTGGCTAGACAAATGTTTCCAAATAAGATAGTAAAGTTCAGGGACATTTTTGAAAATGCAACAAAAGAACCATACTCATATCTTTTCATAGATCTGAAACCTGATACTCCGGATGAGATACGTCTTTTAACTAATGTGTTGTTAGAATACAAACCAATGTATGCATATCAATTATAATAATAATGTGCTAATAATATTAAATTTTCAATTATATAAGAAAGTAATTGTTTAAGATCACTCAAAATGTCGATTGAGAAAGCAATAAAAGTTTTACCTACCTTAAAACAATTAGCAAAATTAAATGGAAAAACTGAGAGACGTAAGATTATATGTTCATGTCCATGTAGTGTGCTAAAAGTAATCCAAGAAATCGCAAAAAAAACTTTATCTGGACACATAAACTTAACATCACGTCACAGAAAACATTTGAAAAAATACAAAAAAGATATAAGACGGATCAGTACCAATTTACCTGCAAATACATTGAAAAAATTATTAATTCAAAAGGGTGGATTGTTACCAGGATTGTTAGTGCCTGCTATATCAATTTTGGCAAATCTAGTTGCAAATAAGTTGTCGAAATGAACACAATCACCAGAATGGTTTTAGTTCCAGAGGATCAGCTTAATGATATTCATTTCAATAATATGAATGATGTGAATCATAACCATAATCATCATGCTAGTTCATTAAAAAAGAAAAATAAATTAGATCCTATTTTGAATTCAGATTTACCTTCTAATCTCAAAATAAAATTGTTAAATCAAATTTTATTGAAAAATGATATTCATTCAATGCAAAAGAAAAAGATCAAAGAAAGTGAGCTAAAGAAGGACATTGAGAATCGTTATAAGATATGGAAAGGAATCAAAAAAGAACAAAATGAATCGAAATCAACACAAATCAAAACTGACAACATCCATGATGCTGACAGTGATGATACTCTTATGGAATCTGACTCTGAAGAATCATATTATTCATTATTAGATGATCAGAACCTAGTTCAAATGTTGAAAATAATACTAATACTAAACATAAATTATTATTCGCGCTGAAAGCACAGAAAAATCTTGTTTCCAATGATAATAAAATTCAAGGAAGTCACGGTAAAATAAAAGGAAGTGAAATTGAATCTATAGTTGATTATTTATCTAATACTGCATGGAATGGAAAAGCTCCAAATGGAACAAACACTGTTATTGAATACATCAAAGATAACAATCTTCCTTGTCGAAATTTAGTTAAGAACTTGGCAGCTAAAAATAAGCTGAAAGCTCACAAACTATCATGGACAGACTTAAGACGCTTCTAAAACAAGAATACTATACACCAAAAGCCATTGGATCTTTAGGTGGTATCAAAAGATTGTATCGTTCGATTAAGAGAAAAATTCCTGATGTTAAGTTCAATGATGTGCAAAAATGGGTCAAAGAACAAGAAATTTATTCACTATTTAAACAGACAAAAAAAAATTCCCGAGATTACCAATTTTAGTAGACACAATAGATGAACAATGGCAGATAGATTTGATGGACATGTCATGGATAGCGGGTGAAAATAATGATTTTCGTTATTTATTGAATGTGATAGACTGTTTCAGTCGATTTGTTTGGGTAATACCTGTCAGGAAGAAATCCAGTCAGGAAGTTTGCAATGCTATGAAAAGTATTTTCGCCAAAGGAAGAATCCCAACTAAAATTCAGAGTGACCAAGGAAAAGAATTCAAAAATCATAACTTCATCACCTTAATGAAAAATTATAATATTAAATTTTTTACTTCAACTGATGATGTAATAAAGTGTGCTATAGTCGAAAGGTTCAATCGTACATTAAGGAACCGTATTTATCGATTCCTATCACATAAAGGGACAAAAAGGTATATTGATGTGCTACAAGATATAGTTTTCTCTTACAATAATTCATTTCACCGCACTATCAAGATGTCTCCTGCTGAAGTTAATAAAGAAAACATTATGAATGTGTTATTAAATATAAGAAAAAACCATCCGAAAGTTGATTTGAAGTACAGGCCATATTCTATTGGTGATAAAGTTAGAATAAGTCGTGCAAAGGGAATTTTTGAAAAAGGTGCGACTAGCAACTATACTGAGGAAATATTCACTATAAGAAAAGTTAAGAAGACGCCACAAGGATATATATATAGACTGAAAGACTGGTCAGGTGAAGATATTACTTCAGTTTTTTATCATAACGAAATTGTCCTTGCTGTTGAACCAACATTATATAAGATCGACAAAATATTAAAGAAAAGAATCAATCCTGTTACAAAAGTTAAAGAATATTTTGTGAAGTGGAGAGGATACCCAAACAAATTCAATTCGTGGACTCAAAATGTGGAATCAACCTAATGAGTTTTTTATTGAAGCTGTTTCTAACGCTTCAATGGATTTGTTTCCAGGTAATACATTATCAAAATTTTCAAATAAGTTGGCTAGACCTATTGATATTAGCGGTGATTGGGTGGTTGGAATACAGGAAATTTTCTATCCATCAGATATCATACCTTCCTCAAGAACATCAAATCTGCAGCTTTTAACAGGTGCAAACAATAGAAGTGCAAGTTCTGATTTTATTGTAGAAGCAGGAGATGATACAAACGCTGTTATTAGGAAGATTAATGATGCTATTAAAAGATCGTTTGCTACAACCAAAATGAAAAGAGCCAAGCGGGACAAACTCACAACACTTCAGAATCTCTTAGCAACAAATGTTGATGATATGACTATTGATCAAAAAATAAAACATATGGACGATATTAAAAGGTTGGGCGTTGCTACGTTTTCTAGATTATGGGACCGGATCAATCAATTATCAGCAGAAGTTACTGAAAAGGATAGTGAAATAAGTAATCTTACTACTAATTTAAGGATGAAAGATTCAGAATTGCGAAAAGTGCAACATGAAATAAAAATTGCTGAACAGCAAAAAGAAGATTTTGAAAAATATAAAGAAGCATCTTCTCGGCGGATGAACGAACATTTATTAAAAATTAACTCATATGATAAAGGAAGATACCGAGAATCAGCAGTTGTTCATTTACAAGAAGCTCTGGCTAATGAAAAACAAAGGTCGCAAAACTTTGAGAACAGTGTTGTTGCTAAAATGTCTGAAATTTCAAAGTTGAGAAATGATTATCGAGTGTTACAGGAAGAATCCCAAAGAAAAATTCAGCAAATGGAGATGACAATGGAAAGTTTAAAAAAACAGGAATCCGACTTCAATAAGATTAAAGCAACAAAAAAAGATGCAGTTGAAGATCCAAATATTAGTGCGAAAGAAAAGGAGAAAGAAGTATTAGATAATCTAAACATTAAAGTTAAGATGGACAATGAGATCAATAAATTGAATAAACAAATTCGTTTAGAGCAAGAAAAATATTCGAAAATTGCGAAAATGTTACAAGATAAAGAGATTAAGAACTCAGAAGAGTTGTTAAAGTTGAATAAACAAAAGGAGAAACTTCAAAATATAGTAGAGAAACTTGAAGCAGAAATAAAACAATACCAAACAACTGTTGATAAACAGGCTGCAAATCATTCAAGTAAGGATGCAGTGCTCACAAATCAGCAAGCCACCCTTGAAAATGAAGTGAAAGTATTAAACGATAAAATCAAAACCTATTTGTCAGAAAAAGAAAAGTTGTTGGAAGAAATCGAAACAAACAAAAAATTACTTGCCAAATATGAGCCTCAAAGAAATTTAAACATTGAAATTGATGAGAATGATAAACTACCATTTTTAGAAGTAAAAGATAATAAATTAACCATACACAGAGGTTACCTCGATAAAAAAATCATCGTACCACATTTTCCTGATCCGACATTCATCCAATCACTTGGTTTTGATGGATATACCTATCTTGATGAAATTCAAAAGTTGATGTCATCAAGTGAAAGCATCAAAGCGGATAAATCAGCATCTCTCGATTTTCAACCACACCTCATGTTTGTATATTCAGACATTGTCTCTGAACATTTTGTAGGAGATAAATGTGTAAGAGTTCTGCGAGTTTTACCTTTGAGAAGAAATGAAAATCATCAAATTGTTCATGAAAGATTTCTGAAACCTTTTTATTATCCATTACGGTCCAACAGAATTGAAAACATAAATTTTGTGTTAACCGATGAAGCAGGCGAAGCCGTAAAATTTAACTCAGGAAGAGTACTAATTGGTTTACATCTTAAAAAAGTTGTATAAGAAATGTTCTTAATAAATATTATGCAAAAGTATTGTTTAGTATAAAAATGAATCGTAAAGTTTATTGCTCGTGTGATTCTGATTTGCAAAAATTTTTTAACTTCCAAATCGGTAATGGTTTTGGTGATATTGATGTTTTCAGAGGGTCTCCATATCAACGTGGTCATGGGATTGGGAGTTTAATTGGCCGATTTGGTATGCCATTGTTAAAGTATCTAGGAAAACAAGTTTTAAGAACTGGTGTTAACGTTGGGTCAGACATATTGGAGAAGAAAAAGTTGAAAGATGCATTGAAGTCAAGGTCAAAAGAAACTCTCAAAAATATTACCAATAAATCAATCAGCAAAGTAAATCAATTAGTGAAACAAGATGGAAGTGGTTTTAAGAGAAAAAGATTGTATAAGAAAGCAAGGAAGAATAAGAAAAGTAAAGATAAACGTAAAAGTAAAAGTAAAAGTAAAAGTAAAAGTAAAAGTAAAAGTAGAAGAAAAAGAAAAAAGAAAGTAAAGAGAGATATTTTTTCATAATGGAATATTTACATGTTGAATCAGCACCTGTTGCTAAAAGCGAGTTGACTATATTTAGTGTTCCAACAACACAAGTTGCAATTGACTCGACTTATGAGGTTGCTTATAGACCATCAGCAAGCTTGGAGAGCAGTCAGGTTTATGAAATTCATGTACCACCATCGGAGGATCTTACTGATTTATCTTCCACAATGTTACATTTGAAAGTTAAAATAATTGACAGTACTGGAGAAGCAACTAAGCAAGTGGTAAAAGCAAAAATGGCGAAAAACTTCGCAAATGCACTGTTTGAGCAAGTTGATTTATTTTTAAATGGTGTTAATTTATCGCAAGCCAACAACATGTATCATTATCAAGCATATCTAGAAGAGCTTCTTTACAGATTTCCGAGTGAAATTGATGTAGGAAATGCAAGTAGAAGAGAGGCACAATTTGTGACTCCAGACAGACAATACGACTTCTATTTTAAATTACATTTACCTATTTGTCAACAAGATAGGTTGATGATTAATGCTATTCCAATGGTTTTCAAGTTCACGAGAAGTCTATCAACTTTTCCGGTATGGGCTGCAGCTGCATCAGATACGGAAACTTACAAAACAAAGATTGATAGCATTGCTTTACACGTTCGTAGAGTAAAGCTCTTTCCTGATGCTATGACTAGCTTGCTTACAACATTACAAAAAGTATCAGCTAAATATTTCATTATTCGCAATGAAATTAAAAATTTTACTATAACAAAAGGAGTTAATATGATAAGCATTGAAAATATTTTCAACGGAATTTTGCCCAGACGGATTATAGTAGGATTTGTAGACGAAGCCAGTTTTTCAGGTGATAGACAAGCTAATCCATTTGAGTTCAAAAATTATTCAATAAATTATCTAGCCTTGAATGTTGATGGAAATAGCATACCAAGTATTGCATATCAGCCAGACTTTGTGAAAGATCTATACATGCGTGAATTCATAAATTTATATCGCTATACTGGTCAAGATGATGGGATACCCCAACTAAATGTCGATTATGATAAATATAAACACTTGTATTGTTTATTTGCGTTTGAATTGGGTGGAGATGGAACACTTGGCGGAGAAACTGGAACGCTGAATTTACTCAAGCGTGGTACTATAAGATTAGAAATAAGATTTTCTGAAACCCTTACGAGTCAAGTCAAGCTTGTAGCATTGGGACAGTTTGATAATATCATAACAGTTGATAAAGAAAGAAATGTGCAGCTAGATTATTGAAAATGTTATCATCAATTGATTTGAAATGGTACTTAAGAAAGTATAAACATTTTGGTGGAGTTTTCCCGATTGACAGGCTGCCGTTAATAATCAATAAACCAATGGATTTTATAATCAATTTAGACCATAGCTACAAAGAAGGCTCACATTGGGTTGCACTCCACTTCACCAAATCATATGCTCTCTATTTCGATTCTTTCGGACGAGAACCTCAAGGTGAAATTCTTAATTTTATTGAAAGAAATACAAATTGTTTCACACACTCAAAAATGAAATACCAAGGAAATGATTCAACAGCTTGTGGTTATTTCTGTTTATTATTTGTAGCAATGAATAAAAAGAGATTCTTCAGAACCTTTGAAAAGTGTAATCATCTCAAAAATGAATATTTACTCTATAAACAAATAAAAAGAATATTTAAAATTTGAAAATAAAATATAGTACATTTTTATTTCATAAAAATATGTAAAATAATGGTGGCATGTTATATATGAGACATGCGGCAGTCGGTACACGAACCTAAGAGTTCGAATCCTTTCAAATTTCAAATATTGCAGGCACAAACCAAGTAAGCCACATGCTTACAATAATTTTATATGAAGATAATTTTGAGGTGAACATAATTCTTTATTTTTATTGGTTTAATTATTACATTTATAATTGTTGATTTATTTTATAATGACCATATGCAAGAGAATGTATCTTGTCAATCAAGTATCTTTTATCTTCAAATGGAGACAAAGCAATTTTTTCTGTTTATATTGATGAATATTATGTTCGTCTGACCCTAATCTGTTAACATCGCTGACAACAACTGCATTGTTGAACAATGAATTGTGATAATCCTCAAATGTTAATTTATTCTTAACGACTGCTTGTTGCACACCTTTAGCTTTCTTTTTTACTCCATTTTTAGTTTTCACGGCATAAAGTTTGGGTCTTATTGCAATCACTTCTTCAATGGTATCACCTGCCATTTCATCTTTTAAACAACCAATTCTTTTTTTGTTAACTAGGGAAAAGAGTGGGTCACTTGGAGGTAGATCGCTGAAATCCATAATGTCATCAAATTTTTCCATATCATCGACAAAAGTATTTGTTTTAAGCTCGATCAATAATGAATCAGTGTCAGAATAAACTAAGCTCATCTTTTCATGGAAATATGATTTTAATTTATCATAATAAAGCGTGTAAACATGAAGTTTAGCAAGTTCAAGTATTGTGAAACCAACGATTATTGGTTTGTCCAGTAGTACTGCATCAGGGATCATTTGAAATAAGACTTTTTCTTCGTCCAAAATTTTCATTGATTTGCATTGACTATTTCTGATTCTACGTGCAGCCATTGCTTCATTCAATACTAAGTCAACTCTACACCTTTGCCTTTTATCTTCCAACATTTTGCCGTAATTGCTATTGACAAAAAGTTTGTAGAGAGAAGATATAAACGGTGAAGCAGCATTTTGTCTTTTTTCTGTACAAAACTCAATGAAAGGGGCTAACCATTTCTTTTGTTTGAAGCTAATTACTCTGTGCACTTTTGTCACTACCATTCCATGAAAAACATAGAATTTTAAGGTTTGGTAATGAACCACATATTTTTTTCGCGGCAGGAAAGTTGCAACCAATTTTTCACACAGTGCAGGTTTATAGTTCATTCCATCTAATATTTCCATTGCAGTCGGGCTCAGCATGGAATGTTCGATTAACATCTTATGAGGTGCTAATGGGAAATCATTATGATCATCATGTAAATGATTCGGATATTCTAAATCAACTTCTAAGATGTATCCTTTCATATATGAAGATGGTGTAGACAGGATGTCGTGCAAATCAAAATTTCGTACCCAACGATAATCTCCAACAGGTAATGTTTGTAGCATAGCATGCCCGTAAAGATTATTAACGTCTAAATACAGTAGCCATGTTTGATCACCTCCATTATATGAACTCTGATTAGGATTATTTGCTTTTGCATACCTCTTCACAGTAGTGGTGAAACCACCACGTTTTCCGTTCTCAATCATTATGTACATATCAAGTTCTGTGAATAACTCTAATCCTATCCGCAACATTTTTACTGCAGATGCTAAGGACAAACCGGGCACAGACATATAGTGAGGAGGGTCGATTCCGAAATCTGTTATGGATGTTTCTCTGAAATTTTCAAAAATAGCAGCTAGCATTAAAACATCTAGTTTAAGATAAATGTCTATAAGCTGACCCAATGATTCACAATTGAACTGCTTCCAAATTCTCTCCAGTCTAGAATACATTTCAATGGAGCAGTTGCTATCGTTAAGCGAAGAATAAAACTTTTCGATTGGTGGTAATGTTGAGTCTGCATACTTTTCATATGAATCCAGATATTCATATGGTAATGTTGCTTTTTCGTACAAATCGGTTAAATCTTCATCTCTCCATAATTGTCGTAGCATTTGATTTTTTTCATCAATACTCAAATCTTTAGCTAAAGTATCCAAACTCGCTGGTAAAAAAGCAAATGAATCAAGGAACGCAAAATTGCCAACAAACCATCCAATATACTTTTCCATAGTTTGAGGAATTATAGTGATGTCTGTGAATATTTTCGCATCCATTCCTTTTATCAGAATATGTGAGTCATAATTTTTCAGATTATGGAAAAATATTGGAATCCGTTTAGGTATCGAATAGTTCAAATTACAGTTGTTATGGGCTGCTCCGCGGTAACGTCCTGTAAGATGATCATGATCACGAACTCGATCATCACATAAAGCTTCACGACAAATCCAACAGTAAATAGCATTTTCGAAATGTTGTTCATCCTCTGGAAGCATGTGAAGCTCTCTGACTTGATGTTCTTTGAGGTAATTACGCATCCACTTTTCTGAGTTCTTTATACTTAACAAAAATTCTTTAGCAATATTCTCACCATGAAGAAATTCGCTCTTAATAATTTTCTTGTTCCAATCCATTATGCAGTATCCATAACTTGTTGGTTCATGTCTTGTTATTTTTATTGAATCACTAGTTGGCACAGCGATGCATTCGAAATCAGCATATATTACGAAAGGATGTCTTATTTCTTTATTTAATTGTCTCTGAACAAAAGGAACTTTAGCGGAACCATTTTTTGCCTTAGGCATAAAAACTGCCTGAACAGCACGTTTCTTACATTCAATTATATGATTTTCTAATTGAATCTCGAGACGATATCCATAAAGACACCTTTCACAATGAAAGCGTCTGTAGTTCGTTCTGCTATTCAATAATCTTGAAAAACTTGTTATCAAGCTATAATGATCTTGGAATAGAAAAAGCTTCACATGCTTCTCCAATTGATTTTTAGCGATTCGGACCGGAATGACATATTTCTTAATGAAGTGATAAGAAAATACACTAACAGAAATATTGTTTCTCTTCTCAAATCCTGCAATTTGGTCAATGGTTACATCTCCTCTCCACATTGAAAAGTCATGTTTATCAATATACTGTTCATATAAATTAACACGATTTATATTAGCTCCATTGTTATACAATCCTGCCAAAACTGAATACATGAAACAGTCCTGATTACATTGCATAGAAGATATACATCTCTTTGCAGTTAAAGCTGGTGGCAATTTTATCCATGAACACCCTCCATGGTGTGGTTGATATTTTGCAACATATACATCCAAATTATTCACTGACAAAATACGGAATCCACTACCACGCTCTGTGTAATGATCAATAATATTCTGGATTTCGGTAAAACTTTCTCTGATTAAATCAGTTATCGGCTCACTTTCATGATAGTATTTTTTGAAAATTGAATGCATGTGAGATTCAACACTTTCTCCGCTTACTAATTTTTCAAAAACAACACTTAAAGAAAATGCGATTTTTATTGGACCAAGTTCCATAACAACAGCTTCAACAAGATTTTTGTTGTCATCGCCATAATTGATAACAACGTCTTCCAAGGTGAAACAATTTATTATGTTCTGAGAATAAAGTCGATAATTTTTATTAAAAGCTTGATTTAACAGAGTAAAGTTATTTAATGTTGAATATGACGCTTGAGTCGGTGTTAATAGGGAAAGACCACACACTTTCATATGTTTTGACAATCTTTCTTGAGTACTCAATCCTTTTTTACAACGATCGCAGTAAAATTTTTTTCTCTTATTCGGGCCACATTTGAGATTTATATGTTGAGAACTGTTATTTTGATGAGCACATATATTTTGATGAGATGTAGACGGTTGAGGCGATAGAGGAAGTGAGTTTTGGGTAGGAGCACAAATAATCTGATGAGATGTAGATGGTTGAGGTGATTGGGGAAATGAGTTTTGGGTAGGAGCACAAATAATCTGATGAGATGTAGATGGTTGAGGTGATTGGGGAAATGAGATTTGAGTGCAACACTCATGGACGAGATAATCACAAAGATCTGCATAATCTTTTCCACATTCACTGCATCTTCGCAAAACAGGTTCAACTTCAGTAGCAGGGCTCCAGAACGTTTCCATCATTGAACAGTTAGGTTGCTTACAACATTCATGAGAGATAAAATCATTTATTTTCAAAAATCTGCACAAACAACAACTACAAGAAAACGTGTCATCATCTTCTTGCATGTCTTAATTCTTAACAGAGGTTTTGTTACATATTATAATTGAAACTTTATTTGCAGGAAAGTATGTGACAAGTACAATATCTTTTAAGTGACAAAAAAGAGAGATCTAATTTACTTATAAGGTAATATTTGTCGGGAGCTATTGAGGGGCATATCGAATTGTAGAACATAAATATTTTATATTGTATAGGGCTTATCTAATTTCATTGATGTTCTGAGAGGAAATACCGAACCAAGAGATTATAGATCAATCTCAACAAAAGCAGATGTTTTGGGTATCAACTAGTTTAATGTAATTGGTCTTCCGGCAGGCAATCCTACCTGTATCTTAAATATTGCATCATAGTATTGGACTCTTAGAAGATCGACCTCATTGAGAGCACAAACAATGGGAAAACTAGGATCGGATTTATCGGGCATTATTCTTGCTAGTATAATTTTGATTCGTGCGTCAATACCTTCAACATTACGAAGATCATCATAATATGTCATGATTGGCATGTATGCTTGCTCGAAAAGTTTGGAAATAAGCTTCATTGCTTCTTCAGTCAGCTCATCATTTCTCCGGCGATATTCAGTTAGGATCTCCGATTCTGTCTAAATTTTTCCAATAATATTTAAATAAATAAATAATTAACATGAGTGTTATATCAACAGTCTTCTACTTTTGATTTGATCACTTTTAGCAAAACTTAAGATTGATAATCTTTGTTTAGATTGCAGCTTTCTCAAATGTAAGCTTTTTTTGTTTGATTAGATTAGATTAACACTTTTTGTATCTATTAAAAGTGATAAATTCAAAAGTAAAAGACTGTGTCATTAATAATAAATTTGAAATAGGCAAATACTCACCGGTTCTAAAATATCAAACACATCATCAATAACTTCATGAGCCAACAAGTCCATTTTTTATTAAAGGTAAAAAATATCAATTCACAGTTTTGTCAAAATGAAAAACAGATATTAAGGTTAGATTGTAAATTGAACAAACGTCTAAATGAGAAGACACTAAATGAGAAGAAAACATAATGACAGATATTGTTGAACGGGAACGAATACGATTTAGTCAAAAAAAAGTCCTTGATGTTTGAAATGTTTTTGTAGACAAAAATTCACGGTGGAAGTTGTTTAATTTAATTTGTTTAAGTTTATGCTTAGCAAAAAAAAAATGATATCATCTTGATATTGGTTTTTAAAATTTTTAATTTGTGTGAAAAAACATGTTTTGATAACTTTACATGTTTGCATAAACTTAATTGAATTATCAATTTATTTATGATTTGTGATATATTTCTACAAGAAAACTGATAGACCATTTATAAAATTAAATAAAAAATTGTTTAGATCATGAATTTATGAATCAACAAGGGCTGTAACATGTCTTTTTCTAAATTGAAAGTTATTAAAGGGATGAAAAGAATTGAAAGGAATGAAGAAAGAACTAAAAAAAGAAAATCAAATAAATCAGTGTTCAAATCAATCTTTATTGTAAATCATTTTTTTTTTTTGGAAGTCAATTACATTGACTGTCTGTTGTATCGGTACATTTTATGGGTGTTGGCCAAAGCACAATCAAACGATTTGTTAGGAAAATGTAATTGGCAAGATGGAACTTTGGGTCCGTGTACAGACACTTTCACGCGAGGAATCCAAAGTTTTTTAAGCATCATCTCAGAAGCTCTGTTCATATAACCGCACAAAAACCGATCTTCAGTAAGCGAAGAATCATAAAAATTCCGTATCATGATATTAGCCTGTTCGAGATTTATCTCAGTAGGTTTACCTTCATACGGCATCCCGATAACCTCATCTTGATCAAGGTGAACAGCCCAATCGTCCTCAGTAGGCACTTCGGATAGTTTTTTCCCATGAAAAACAGCAGTATGGATAGTGGCAGTTTCAGATAGCAGAGCTATCTCACGAGGTAAGAAATCGGACTCAACAAAAAATCCAACGGTGTCAAAGAAACAGCAAATATTTGAAGGCATTTTAAAATTTATTATTCAATTAGATTAAAAAACAGGATACAATTAAAAAACTTAATTTAATTAAAGCAAAAAAATTTGAAAAGAGAAGAAGAAGCAAAAAAAAAAGAAGGAAAGATTAAAATTTGACAAATTCACTTGATAAATGAAAGTTACAAAGTGATTTAATTTGCAATTTCTTTCAATGCAAGAATAAGTGAGCGTAAAGTTACTGCATTATCGCTATTTAACATGTCTTGCAAATTAGTCACGAATGAGCCAGATAATCGAGCGAGAAAATCTTCCTCGCGTATTGCCATATTTGGTATGTCACCAAAACTTTTCTGGTAAACAGCCCATTCCTTTGCAGGCGTGAGAACTTGTAATGCTTGATAATCTTTATTCTTGATTATCTGAATTTCCTCAATCCATTCTTCATGGATATTCTCATGTGAATCACCAACTACTCGCGAGTAAATGAAAGAATCAACAAGCAAATTATCAGGCAATCGGCCAATAGGGTCTCGTATTAACTCCAACAATGCAACTATACCAGGTATAGCCTTCATTAAACCATCGATAGCATCAACTGGAATTTTATACTTATTGTATCTTTTATTAAGCTGAATCTGTCCAGAATCAAGTTGCGTAATTGTAAGCTCATCAATGTCTTCTACTTCAATAGCATTTTTTTCTGATAAATCGGTCAAATAACGTCCAAGTTGTAGAAGCTCCCACCTTTTGAGATTAACTCCGGATCTTGTTGGAAAACCATTGTAAAAGGACCTGATATCAGCTCGAACACAAATTACCTCACCATTGTCGATTCCATAAGATGCAGTGATCTTATGGTCTAACGTAAAGGCAAATGGTTTTAAAGAAAACCAATGAATTGATGGCATGTTGATTTTTTTCATTTTGGAGAGCACAAATTTATATCACTTAATAAAATTGAATTGAGAACTTAATAACATTGAGAAGGAAAAATCAGTTCTTTATATACTTTTTGAAAATATCCAAAAAGTTGGAAAAAGACTCCCGCAATTGTTTTAATGTTCTCACTCCTGTTACAATATACGATCCTTTCGGATAATATGTGATACATATTTGTTTATCTCTCCAATAAATGGCTGGATAGATTTCTGGTTCATATGAAACATTATTATTAGATTGTACGAATTTTGTAACATCAATCAAATATTTGATTTTTCCTGTTCCGGTCATATTCACAACTTTAATGAATTTGATTTTGTCGAGCGGGAAAATTTGCTGAATGAACTTTCCTCCATCTTTGATCAAAGTGAATCCTGTTGCAACGATCTTGCCAGACTCGAAAATTAGTAAACTTTTCTTTCCGTTCTTGACAACATCAGCATTAAATCTTTTGTCTGTCTTACCGGATTTCCCTACAATAGTTGTTTTTCTACCGAGATCCCATAGAGTCACAATATTAACAACTTTCGGTAAGGTTAATTTCTTCATATTGATACAATTATAAAGACAAGTACACTGAAAGTCGACATTGTTTGTGACATCGACAGTGAATTTGTTTTCTTATATATATACCAATAAGAACTATCCTTGCAATCATTAATTAATTAATTAATTCATTCATTCATCATCATCGTGTATGTAACATGGATAAAGTGTGTGGTCTCTTTGCATTGAGGAGAGAAGATAACTATGCTTGCTACTATTCTTTAAAAGACAGAATATTACATAAATTTAAGTTTTACTCTTTAGCTGAACTTCAAAATTATTTGTTATTTTTCATGGATGTTGGCCCTATTGCCTGTGCCAGTGCAGAAGCGGAAGATGTTTTGAGCGGTTTTGACATCCATGTTATAAATATTATAAAGTTTGGTGCAATCATCAGACTTGAAGTCACTGATGAAATCGATAAAATGAATTGGTTTATTAAACAATATCAACCAACATATTGTAACTGTGGTCAAATCCGATTTGCACCTAAAAACCTTTAAAACGGTCGGGCAAACATAATAAAAAATGATTAAACATTAAAAACTGATTTCTTTGATCTCGCGTAAACATAGAAATCCTTAATCTCGCGAGTTCAATGATATCCTTGTTCTCGCGGGTTCACGGAGATCAACGATAACAATGATCTCGCGAGTTCGGCGCGCGCGCGCGTTTTTCCTGAATCACTTTTAACTCTCAACTCATTGCTTGTTTCTTTTTTTCAATCTAGTGTGTGTTAGAGTTGGTGTGTTTGTGTGAGTCAGTACAACATCAACTTTATGCTTATCCACAAATTTTTAGGTTTCTCAGCCAACACAAACACAAAAAAAAAATTAACTGGAATATGTCTGCACCAATTTTTACAAATCGCTGATTTGGTACTGAAACCGGAAGTCTTCCCTATTTCCGACTTCCTGTGCTTGAAGCGTATGTTTCCCTACTACTTTTACCTTATTTGCTGTGCGAATCCTGAGTTTACTCTTCATAGATATTTGATGCAGTTTTACTGTTAACTTATCTAGCTAATGTAAGAATGTAAAAATAAATTAAATGTTAACCAAAATCGTTCTAAATTACCTGTGAGATAAAATTTCCAAAAATTAAGCCAAAAATTCCACAGCCTAGCAAAATGAAAAAACCGAGGATTGCAAACAAATTTGCGAAAAAATCACTGTAAATTTTAACGATGATTCCAAGAAAAAGGTCAAAATCAGCTGCGACAGCAAAGACTAAGAAATAGGACAACTGTAGATAGCGAAACTTGTGAGAAAGTACTTCAAAATTGTTGAGGTGACGAATGATAGACACACAAAATGATCGAAGTTGCTTTTCATCAGCTGGCCAGTGATTCAAGTAATCTGCAGAGTGCACCAGATCATATAGTCGAAAGAGATGAAAGCAGATAGAGCATACATTGTACCATGCGAACCCTGTTGCAGTATTTAAAAGAAAAGTGTAAAGAAAGATGGATGGAATTGACCAAAAAAGACCAAAAAAGGCTAACTCAGGGATTTCGTATGTCCAAGGATTGGATAGTAATGGTACTAAAAACAAACAGGTTGCAAAAATAGGGACTGAAAGCATCACGTTATGCGCAATAATAGAATGCAAAAAGATGGTGAAACGAAGTCTCTTAGCAACAATACTGTTCATTTGCAGGTTTATCGGGTCGAAACCATTGAAACAAACTCTCCACGCTGACAAAATTTCGAATCTTCCTTTTGCATTGAGATTCAAAATCCATTCTCGAAAAATAAACATTATTGTGAGCGATATTGTACTGTACATTGATAAAATTTGACGATCTTTGGAACGAAATAATATATCGCCAAGGCAAAACGCAACAGAATCACTTGTGCTCAAACTAACCGCACCAAATCTAATCAAATAAATCAAAAAGTTGATTGTTATGAACCAGTCCATCCATTTGTATCGACGATAACCAAACGTATTCACTCCAGAAGAGTTGCTTTGGCTTCGACCATTAAAGTCAAGTTGGAAGACAATGATCAATCTTTCTGTACGTTTTACAAATCGAAGAACAGCTAAATCAAATCCATTTGATTTTGGAGGTGAAGACGCAAAACTTGGCAATTTCCCCAAACCGTAATTTTTCTTTTTGCTTAAAAAACTCAAGACTTTAGTTGAAATCATGTGTTTTTCATTTATCAAGAATTCCACTTTGGTTATAATAAATGAACCTCGAATTTAAGCACTTGAACTGTAAATGAGCTGCAATTGAATAACGAAATGAACTTGGCAAATCTTTTAGAACTATCCTTTTCGGACACGTGCACAACTTTAAGTGACATTAGTCATTGTTTTCAACTCCACCAAAAATGTTAAATCTATGGCATTTAATATCAAATAAGTCATATTAATTCAATATTAATGTATTATAATGATGATCTATTTTATATTATTAATATATTCTCCATTTTATTTTTCTAAGCATCTTTACCTTGAAGTATTGCATTTCTAATTGAAATGGTTACTTTAGTATGAAATCATTTGCACTTATGGTTTCGTGATATTTTCATTCATAATAATGAGTTGCTCAATTTCAATTGATAATTGATTAACAATCGACTTGAAATTAACTTTATTATTGATTACAATGGAAACATGGAACGGTAGGTTTGCCATAAGTGTATATTAATAACTATCTTGATAGAGTTCGATGGAAATTTTATTATCAATAGAATTACTATCAAACAGGTTGAACTTGATGATTTAAAAAACAAAGTAACAATTCCTCAAGACGAGACTCTCTTCACTGGAGCAATCCGATCAAATCTCGGTCTTTCAACTGAATATGCAGGTCAATTCATCCTGTCGGCAATAAAAACCGCTATCTCAGCTCGAATGCATGCCATTCGGACTGATGATATTGTTATGAGGGTCCATTTAGGTAACGAAAATTGCTCTGCTTAATACAGATGCATGTATAACGAAATGAAATAATGATTTGTGTTTAAGCAACATCAAAAATGGATAATCAAACTGAAGCTTCATTGCAAGAGTAGTGAGAATGCATACGCTTCTGGAACACTAGATCGTGTAAAGGTATGAAGAAAAGAAAGGGATATGAGAAAAAGAAAATATAAAAAGCTGCTGACTCAAGCACATTTGGAGGGAAACAATTATTTGCAAATAATATGGGAAAAAGGATAAAATCATTATGCGGCCGCGGCCGATCTCGCGAGGTTAAACATTTCTTTAGGTGAACTCGTGAGATAAACGATATCATTGAACATGCGAGATAAACGAAATCGATTATTTCGTGCGATAAATGAATTCGCAGTAATTACATTGTACTTTAAACTGGTTTGACAAGTTTTAAAAAAGGTTGTTTAAGTCAAAAACCTGTTTTAACATAACAAAGAAACTTGTTTTTACAGTAAATAAGTACAAACAGCTTTTCTTGAACCCGTTAATGCCATCATCAATGTATTTTGAGCTGTGTCAGTTGTTTTTATTTAAAATTCTTCAATTTTTTTCACTTTTTAAAGTGCTTCATTTTACTCAGCATTCATCTGAAATTTTCTCATTTGATTTCACCATAAACAAACCATTGTTTTCACCTTGAGTAGCATTTTATTTTTTTCCAGGAGTGATAATGTTTTTATTTGGAGTGTCTTCAACGTAAACAACATTTCATCTTTGAAAAACATGAGGTATAAATCATCTATATTTTTAGATAATGAATTTACTTGGATTTGTGCAAACATTTTCCTTTTTTTGGGTCTTGGCAAAGTTTAGCGCAGGTGACGTGAGGGAGAAATTTTGAAAGAATGCGTGCGCTTTTGAAACAATTACAATTCTGTCATGTTAATGATAAAATTGAGCGCTATGTCAAAAGATTTCAGACTTATATTACGACAAAGATAGCTCTTTTTGAGCTGTGAGTAAAGATGAAGCTTATAGCGTAGTTGAAATTTTGAGAAAATTTTTGCACACAAACATTGTGAAAGAATCGTGGATGCTGAAGCGTTTATTGAATATAGGATAATGATGACCTGTTTCAGTGCATGCTAAGCAATTTGTGCAAGTTGATTTTTGGTGTGTTTCACTGAAGCAGCTTTCGCAGTGCTTCTTTTTTATTTGCTTGTAAAGAATGTTACCTAGCTCTAATTTAAATTTATCGGCAGCCATTTTTAATCTTTGATGATTATAAGAGGAAATGGTTACTCTAGCGAATTTCCTGTCGTTTAATTGTGTTGATTCAATGGTGAAGTAGGTTCCTTTGAGTTCTGATTTCTTAGGGAACCCATTATCGAAGAAAAGTGCTTTTAGATTCTGTGTAAGTAAAACAAAGTGGGTGACGCGTCGCAGGATTAACCAGGCTGGCGGTCGATCTGGTGCTAAATTATAAAGATATGGTTGATCGAGGAGTGCTTCATTCGGTTTATAAGTGGGTTTCATTCTAAAAATGAGAAATAAATCAGGTTAGGCGTGAATATTTTCACAGGGGTCAGTATTTTCTGAATCCCAAAATTCTTGGAACATGCGATAAGGGAAAATAGGTAGGTTTGCGGTACGGAGCGCTATGTAATCTAGAATAGATTCGTATAAACTTTTGCATTTTTTACCATATCTTCTTGCTAATCGTCTATTGCCTTGCTCTGCAGTCATGTAAGCGTGCTCTCGGATCAAGCAAAGTCTTAACATGGTTCTACAATATTGGCAAACCAAGCGTTGTCCAGAAGTGTTGGCTCTTCCGTCAGCCCATGAGGACATAATGTATGTACTTGCAGCTCTTGCAAGAATTTGGTAAAGTTCGACTACTCATGCTAAGATGGTGCGAAGAATGGTGCAAAAGAAATAATTGGAGATTAAGATTAATATTAATAAAGAGAAGTTAAAGGGATTTGTCGTTATTGGTGCGCCGGCATAGAGCATCGGGTAAATGGGTCACGCTGGAGATCAGAATCTTCTCTGTTTATAGTTAAGGCTACCACAGGTCTTTTAACCAGGTAAAAGCTACGCTCTATTAGTTTGAAGAATATAAGAATAACAACACAAATTGCAATGGTTGCAATTCCGATATTAATCAGGTCTATTATCGACTGATACCACGGTTTGCTAGAGCTAGCTTTTCCAGTTTCTTTTAATATCTCTTTCAAAAGCTCAATCGGTGCTGGTTCTAATTCTACGGTTTCTGGATCATAATGCATGACTTTCCAATCCATCAAGTTAGACCATGTTGTTATCGGTTTAGTTTCTAATTCAACCATTTTAGGAACCATGTAAGGAGAACCATCAATTTCAAAGGGTAGTGATCTAGAAATTTTCAAGATCCTATTTGTACAAGGTTTTGTCAGATTAAACATCGCCAAGTTATGTCCCACACAGTAGATATAAAAGTCATCATTGACTATTTTGATTTGTGGTACTTTAACAACATATTTGTTAGTTTCCAAACAATTAGACAATTTCCACTTTCCGAAATGGAGTGGTTTCTTACAACGTCTCCCCGCGAGTAATAATTTCTTTTGATTCAACTCTTCTCTGGAAACTTACTAGAAGCTCCGTTGATGTTTGGTTAATGATGACATATTCGGGGCCGTCGTATGTCTTTAAACAGATTTCAGTACCATTTCTCTCCTCAATAAGGATGAAGGGATCTGCTTTTTGTACAACTATTTCTTCTGCTATTACATCAACATCGAAATAAAATGACAGGAAGTTTTGATCATTAGTGAATTGAGCTGAACAACTCACTTTTGACATGGAGTCGATTGGACATTTACTTCCACATGGTAATTCAATTTTGCAGAAATTTATTTCTGAATAGGGTATTTTACCGGTGTTCAAAGCACTAGTGGCTGTTTCCGCCACGATTTCTTGCATACGATACATATTATAGTGACAGTACCCGCCATAAATGCTGTCATGGGTAAGATGTTCTGCAGTTGCTCGATGTCCATTTGCAGTTGTTTAACCTGTCGAACTAGGGCATTCAAATTGTCTTGCCGTACAGCTAATGCTTTGGTAGATACATTCATAAAATCATGCATTATTTCGGAGCTTGATTGTGGTTTCAAGCTAGACAAGACTGTAGATGTCACGGCACCTGCACCGAACATGAATAACGAGTAGAAAAAGTATGCGGCAGCTGGCAAACCACGTCTCGAACGTTTAGACACTTTTGTGCATCCTTGTATTATCTTAAGCCATCCTTCTCTTAGATAGTAACGACACTGCAGCCTTATTGCCGCTAATATTTCGACCTTAGTTGTGAATTTCACGCATTCTGAAATTTGAGGTTTACAAGTTTCACTGTGTGAAAAAAGATATTTACAAGCTTGTGCAGTCTCTACGGATCCTATGGTTGGTGGTCTGTTTTTAATCCACTCCCAGGCACAGGTTGTCTCATTAACCCACCCAGCTTTAGCCATGTCATCAAGGGTGTAAATAACTACATTTTTCATACTAAATGGATCAATTAACATTTCTGTGTAATTTACTAGTTTTCTACCTTCTAAAAATTTATTATCAGTTGCCCGTCATATTAACGGTGTTCCATATTCATTCCCACAAACCAAGGCAAAGAAGTACAGTAATGCTAAAGATATTAGCGAAACTCTGTTTCTCTTCGTTCGGATTACTTTGTGTTTGGATTGGATTGGATTGGTTTGCTTTCCTTTTTGTCCACTACTTTTTCGGTTGAATTTTCTTGAACGTAAGGTTTGATTTGTGAACCGTGTACTCGAAATGGTTCCAAGTCATCTTTCTTAATTCTTTCAGTAATTACGACTGCTGTATCCACCTCACTGAGAATCGGTAGAGGTTTACCATTTGCAGAATAAGGTAAAACTCCTTGATATGCTCTGGTCCCTAATTACAGCTTTTTCACTGATGAGGGACATTTCAGAACCAGTATCAAGCATTGCGTCGCACTCTGACTTATTTATTCTTATCCTTTGATGAATTAGGTTTTTTTGCGATTAAATTTATACTACTAGTAACCTCCTCACTTTGAACTAACTCCTTATCTGTTTCAGCGTAACTGTGATCATCCAGAAATGAAAAATCATCCTCATCCTCAGAGGAGTCTTCATCACTCGTGAATCCATAACTAGCGAAATCTCCGTCATCAGAAAATTCTTCATCTTACTCGTCAGAATCTGAATCTGAATCGACATTTACTGTATAATCAACTACCTGACTATCAGTTAACTCAACTTGTGGGGTTGGAGTTTGTCTAACAACTGCATTTACTTCAAAGTCACTCTCGCTTTCAGTGTCGGACTTAGCAATGACTTTGACATAAGTTTTCCCTTTACCTTTTGGTTTAGGGCTTAGAGGTCTTTCTCGCTTTTTAGGAGTCGTAATTTCTTTTGGTTTAGTTTCTTCTTTCTTATTTTCGTCTGGTTTCTTCCAGCCACTTGTACTGGGTTTAGGTTCTGACTCTTCTTTTGGAGATTTGGGAAAAGTTTGTCTGTAAGTATTTTCTGTTCGATTAAATTGTGGCTGAGGAATGCCTTGATGATGAAACTGAGGGGCTTGAATCACTGTATGAGGTGGATTAATTGGATACTGAGTAGATAGAAAGGTCTGAAGTTTTGGTCCATTAGGGGAAGGGACCATTACAACTACACATTGCCCTCTCTGCTAACCTAGCTGACTGAATCAAGGTATTTAAATTCTGTGGGTTCTGAAGAGTAACTCCATACTTGATTTGAGGCAGCAATTTCTCCTTTGCCATACTCACTATGAAGACCTCAGGTGTGTTTTTATCAATCCTACGACATAACTCTTGAATTCCATATATAAAATTAATAGAAGGCTGACCTGGCATTTGCCTAGGTTGCTGAAGTTGTTGGCTTAAGTAAGACCTGTAATCAGCAGGACATAGGTCAGCGATCATAGCTGCTTTCAGTTCAGTGTAAGTAGTTGGTTTAGATTGATTTGAACTGAAAGTTGAGGTGTACCATCTTCGTGCTCTACCATCTAGGTAGGCAGGAAGGGCTTTGAACATATCGTCTTGACTCCATCCTAAAGCGGTATACTCAAAGTTGGTAAACCAATCAATGATATTACCATTTTCCTCGTCTCCGGTGAAAAGGGATATTGTTACGGGCATGCTTGGGTAAGATACAGAACAAGTAGTCTTATTTGGCGCACCAATATTAGGAGTAGCCCTAGCATACGGATTCATGAAGCTTAGCATGCTTGCAAAAGAATACTAGACTCACCTTGATCCTTGACGTAGAGCAAAATCAGGACTGAAAAGGACGGAGTAGGGACGGTCAGCTATTGGCTGGCAATTTCACGTAAAAGTACAAACAACGAACAGCTAACAGCTAACTGGTAGGCATGAGTATCAACCGTTTAACAGCTAACTGGCTGAAGACAAACCGGTGATGACTTGATACACAGATCTCGGTGGAACCTCCAATTGAAAGAATCGTGGACGAGTGTAGAGAGGTAGAGAGTTAATGCTGAAGGGTTTATTGAATATGGGATAAGGTTCACAATATGGGTTTATTATTGCTTCCTCACTAGTACAAGTTACAGTATTACAATAAAATGGTTACAATTTTAGTCACAAATGGTTAAGGTAACTATTAGGTGGATGGAGAGGCAGGTTAGGGAACCATCGGAGCCCGGCTTGGACTCTAGCGATGGTTTTAGAGTTCTAAGTAAGGAAACTAGGAACTTAATAATCTGAGACTAGCGAGGTTTAATCCTTTTATACTAATTTTGAACTAATGCTCACTCGAACTAAGTTGTCTCACTTTGCCATTAGAATGACCAAAAGCAACTAATCACATTAGTGATGACAACTTGATTGATGAATTTGTCTTAAAGAAAAAGGTGTCAAAAAGATTGATAGGTGCAAAATTTAATTAAGTTTTGGTTAAAATCAATAAATTGATTTTCAGTTGTTACAATTGTAAAGCTGAATCATTCTAGAACATACCTTTATACTTGTATACCTATTCATGGAAAATTAAGAAGTTAGATTCAGAAAAGAGTTGGTGGATGTAAATCAACTTGAGAGATGATGATTTATTTCGATGGATCGTTGAGATTTTCGATATGCTAAGTTTTCTCGCAAAGAAAAGAATAGTACACGGAGATAAAAAACCTGATAATATAACAGTTAACGAGGATGGTGCAATGAAACTAATTGACTTTGGTGCAACGATTTGCAGTGGTAATAATGGTTGTTATACATGTGATAAACTGTGCGCCTGAATATTAGTTGACATAATAACGCGATACAAAATATGACGTTTGGGCTAAGGCTGCTACATTCTACTCACTGATTTATACAGATTATCCATGGGAACAAATTGATGTTGAAAATATGTTAGGGAGCCAAATAGTAGGAACTCCATTAGAATTTGATTTAGAAAATGAAACAATAAATGATATTTTGAATTTGATGGCAGAAACCAATGTAAACAAACGTTTATCATCACAAGAATTAAAAGATAATTATTTTTAAAAAGCTTCTGGTTTTGCATAAAAATGATACTGAATGAAAGCAAGTAATAGTGCATATATGGCAAAATAATTGTCTATTTCTAGAAACTTTTGAAAGATAGGTGCGTCTATTTTGAAAATTATAACGATCAGAACATAAAATTAGATTCAATTTGATATAAAACATGCGAAAAAAGCAATAACGATTTGTGAACAGGAATTGATGAAAAGGCTCATTGATTTTACCAATGCGAGCTTGCAAATTTGAAAATTCGCTAAAATTACAGTTTTCGGTTTTCGGTTTTTCACCAATTTCATTCCTTCTTGTCTATCACTAAAACAAAATTCATCAACGTTCAATCAAAAAATTGTAAATTGTTGTCCTTTTCTTGTGTTGTGCATTTCTTGACGATGTTGAAGTTTAAGCTTTCTTTCATCAGTGTCATGAGTATTGTAGCCTTCTTATACGCACAGTGAAAAGTTTTAAAATGACCATATAGTGGTAATGAAGATACACAAGATACCCCATTTATTGATATTTCATCGATCACTTGATCATTGCAAAGGAATCAATTAAACATTGGATATGCATCAAGTCAACTCCATGAATATTAATAATTTAAGTCCAACTTTTTGTCGTGTTGAACTTGATTGATATTGGATAACTATCCACGTTTTTGACACAATTATGTTTTTTAACCCTTTAAAGTTAATCTTATTTGATTTTATTATTTCTGAATTTTTTTGTCACGATTTGTATTTTGCATACACATTTATACATCTGATTAGCCTAGTTTAATCAATCTTAAGCAAAAATGACTTGAATCATTAATTTATGGATATTTTATTGTCAAAGAAAAGTATAAAATGGGCAAAGATAGGGTAATTTTTTTCTTTTCCATCACAATTGTTTTGTCCTTCAATACATAGACATCGTTCTTTACTATTGTAAAGTTTCCAAGTTAGTAAACGAATGTAAGTTTCTGTTTTGTCTTTCGTCATGATCATCTCTTCATAATTTGTTTGTTTTCTTTCTAGCGATATTGTGCCCTTGGATAAATCTATCTTCTTTGATCTCTATTAATGATTTCCATTGGAACTTTATAAAAAGTTGTAAAAAGTGGAAAAACGTATATAAACGTGGATAGTGATCCAATATCAATCAAGTTCAACACATCAAAAAGTTAAACTTAAATTACTTCTTGGATTGTCGATACGCATAGATTTAGTGCCCACTCAACATCGAATCCCTGAGATGTTTGTACAATCATTTTGATCCGATCATTTGAAAAAGAACTAGGCATTAATTTAAGCAAGATGGATATTGCCAAATAAAAGCAAAAACACATGAGTTATTGCATCAATTTCAAGCTAATTTTCGATCAGAAATAAACTCTACCGACATATCGATTCTTTGCATATCTGTCTTTGCAAGTGTGCGGGATTTGATTTCTTTGATTGTATAATCTTATAATGGGTGCATAAATTTTTTATCAAGATCAGCAATGGTTCAAGATAGTAAAGTTCCAAAACAGCAAAAACAAAATAGCAAAAGCTGAAAGGGCGAAATTCATTACAGCCAAAGGCCAAATGAGCAAATTAGCTCAAAATTGAAATGAAACAATAAAAAATACTGCGAAGATACTTATTTAGTTAACGATTCAAGATTTCCTATGAAAATTTGGATCCATCGTAATGATTCGGACCCTAGGACGAATAATCATGTCGAAGGATGGCATTCTTCATTGAATAAAGCAGTTGGTCGAAATCACGCTAACATTTATCAATTCATACAAACGCTCATCAAACAGCAAAATAACTATGAAATTTTGCTATTGATAGCTTCTCATGGAATCAGACCTCAAAAGAACAAAAAATATCAATTAATCACCGAAAAAATTCTTAAATTAAAGATTATCCAAAAAATAGAATTTCTGCTTTTGAATTCATTGATAAAGTTAAATATTGCAATACAGTATTTTTCGTTTGTAAAAGTGTACTTTTTCAAATGAAAAAGTCATAATCTTTGCAGAGATTTAAGCTTCTTCAAATTTAAGCTTTTTAATTCCTTCGTTTTCAAAACAAAAAGTCGTCTTTGCAATTGAAAAAGTCCATAGCTTCAATTCCTTAAGATACCCGATGGGCAGTTTGTGAACTTAGGCTTTCTCACGGAGGACAAAAGTCTAAGTTCCTGTCCATTGTAGCTATCGACTTTTTCCCATCGAGAAAGGACTTTTTGTTTTGAAAACGAAGGAATTAAAAAGCTTGAATTTAAAGAAGCTTGAATCTGTGCGAAGATTATGACTTTTTCATTTGAAAGAGTACACTTTTACAAACGAAAAATACTGTACATTGCAAGCATGATGCGCAGTAGAAAAGCATGATATTTAGATATGCGAACAGCTATGCATGCTTCATAAAATTGTGTCTGAATATTCAGAATTCATTAATAAACATTATCTAATTTCAATATTAGCCTCAGAAAAACTATTTCATTTTAACCAAAACTTTTGTTCTACGCCATCAATCAGCAGAAAAGATCTAAAAAACATGCGCATTTTTTTGCTTTTTTGCTGTTTTAGCTTTGCTTATTTTGAATTTGCCCTTTCAGCTTTTGCTGTTTTAGACCCAAATCCTCAAGATAGATAGGAGGGTGACAGCAAGCAAATTGTAAACATTGAGATTAAATTGAAATATAAAGCCCAAACAACGATTGAAGATGCAACATTGAATACAATTTATTTGATCAATGTAAAACAGTAAAGAGGAGCGTAAATATAAATAGTCTGGGTTCTCCATTTAATGATTTACGATGAAAATTTCATGACACAAGTAATAATGTTGTATAACTTTGATACTCTTGAGTATTTTTGATTGCTAAATATGCAAATATTGAGTGATTTTGTTGTTGTCAAATGTTTCAATTTGTCAATCCGATGTTTTTTTACTTAATCGACTGACTGAATTATAAATCGTTATGAATTTCAGCGGCAGACCCATGAAAATTTTCAGCAAAATCATGCTTAAGTGCAAGTTGTTTACGAGTTGCAAGTGGAGTTAAAAAACATTTCTGGTTTGTCCAGCTTGCTTGTCAATCTTGATTAATGATGTCCAAGTTTTTCGCAAACTTATGCATGAATTTGATTGCGAAAATCGATTACTTATTACATTCCTTAAGCATCTAGGGATCGCAAGTTTACAACTAACAACATTATTGCTGCTGCATTTTCAAGAAGAAACTGAAATCGAGAAAAGGTAACAATAAGCATTAATTGTATCAATAGTTAAGTTTTCGTTATCAAAACTGTACATACATAGACGAGAAGTGTGCTCTGCATAATGCACAAGTCCCCCATTTTGATGCCGTTGTATGAACACATTTCTAAAATATGCAAAATCTAAATACAAATTAGATCGACAACTTGATTTACCAAAGAGTCTTATTGTAATATTTACCTTTAATCCTTGATTTGTGTTCAGTTTGGCTTTGGATCGAGCCAGAAAAGCCGAATAAATACCACAGAAAAGATTAAACTGTTCAATTTTTAAAGTAGAATCAAGTTAGCAAATGTACAGTTTTTTGAAGACAAACTGGATGAAAAATGTAATTAATTTGTAACTTACTTGGCACCAAAAGGCTGAACAAGCATAAATTATTAATGAACCTACTGCAATTGCTAAAAAACCTGTGAATGCCAGAAGATTAGAAGTCAAAGGTGAATGGATTTTGATGATGAATCCAAAAAATATAGCAAAGTCTGATGCAGCCGCAATGATCAAAAAATTGTATAAAACATAGTACTTTACATTAAACACTAAAGATCGAAAGTCGTTGAGAAAATGAATAAAGAAACAATTTGTTTGTGCAAGCTGCATTCCGATTTGATCTACTTGATCACAGGTCATCAAAGTCAATCTTTCCATAACAGTCTTCATTCGTCCAACGCAAAGCCATATTAATATAAGAATGGTACATACGACCGCTGATAGGCTCGTGTTGAGATGAATGACAGTGAAAATTTCAGTTGCACACCACATCGTGCTTGACACAAGGTAAACTGGATTCGACCAAATATTTGGGTTGGAAAGATGAACAAAAATTATCATCGGAACAAAAAAATAGCACAGTGGATAAATAAAGTAAAGCCAGAAAAGGAGGCAAAATTGAGTTCTTTTTTTAAATATGTAAGCCTGATACGATGAAAGATTCAACCTTGACTCATCGAAACCATGATCTTTGATAATCAAGATTTGACTCAAAAAATGAAGATCGCCTCTTGCTTCCATTATTAGACAATATTCACGAGAAATCAGTCCTAACATGCAAAAGGCGAGTAGAATAGCATGAAAAATATATGAAGTAGAAGCCAAATAAAATTGATTACCAAGAATAACATGGATGTATGAAGTCTCATTCATTGATATCATTATGAGGAAACGAAGTATTACAACTGAGCTCAACAATCGAAGAGTAAAAAGCCAAGAACCAAAATTAGGTAAACCTGAATAAGAGTTTTCCCGATCTTGATGATAGCCTTTTTTCAATACACAAGTTTCAAGTAATATTGAGTTGAATTTATCAATTACTTTTCCAACCAATTTTGAATCATCTTTAGTACCGAAATAACATCGGAGGCAAGTTTTGATTGAACAAATTTGGTTACAAATTGACATATTAAACTTTATTCAAGTTATTGAATCGTTTACAAATCAGTTTAAAAGCTGGTCGACAGTTTACCTCAACTTTGTTTAAGTTTTGTCTCTCTGAACTTTATAAAATCATCTTTTTAGTAAATGTTAGAAACATTAACTAGCATTATTAGTATAAAATGTTTTTATGATGTTTTTTGGATCTAAGTCATTATTTGAGCAACGGTCTTAATCCCCTGGGAAGACATTGAATGTTTGATCTGAGCTGTACACGAGATGAGTTGATATTCCCCAAACCAATATTGATTATTACTTTTTCTGGTTCAATAGTTACATTCAATGGATCTTGTTTCAAAGAGGCAAAGATTTACTTGATTTAAGCGATCTCGTCATATTGAGCTTATTGAAAAAATGAAAATAATTCGGAATAAGTCAAATCGGAAATAGATCATTTCACTCAATCAACTTGTGCTTAATATGAAAATATTTGCACTCTTCGTTTATAAGACCCGTCTCTTTTCTTGGGAATCACAATCATTGATAATATCAGGATTAATCATGTAGAGGACTAATGGTCAAATCGAAAATTTGTATTTTGTTTTATATTAAAATGTAGTCAACATTTGGATTGCTTAAGCAATAGCAATAGCCGTTTCAATACAACTATAAGTATCGACAAACACTTTGAACTCTTTTATAAATAGTTCAATGATATTTCATTTTTAAATGAACAAATATCGAACTCAATATATCACATATGATTCTTCAAACTATTTTAACCATCAGACAATATTTTAATTTCATACTTGCGAACCATATATCAGATGTTTCATATACGGTCGTATTAGTATTAATAATAACACTCGTTTTTTTAATCATTAGGTTGCAGTTATTAAACTTCAAATATGAACGATCTGAACAATCCATCCAACTTACGTACAAATTAGAATTTTTAGTTTCGCTTAGATGGATATTCTTGAGTTAATGTATCAAAGGTCCAATATTGCAAATGAATAGCATCAAAATTGATATGTTTTCTAAGATAAACTAGAAAACAAAAAAATTAAGAGTTTGCTCAAGTGGCATTTTCATAGCTCTTACCGATACAAAAAACCGTTTCTCAAGAGTCACAAAGTCTCCGATTTTAACGCCATTGTATGGTCCAGTTGCACGATCCATGATCTCCAAAATCTGTACAAAAAGATGGGATGCACACTGTAACAAATGAAAATTGAATTTATTGATTTTTAACGTAAACTTAATTAAATTATCACCCATCAATCTTTTTGACAACCTTTTGGTTGGACCACTAGCATCAATCAAATTTGACATTTAATTAGTTGCAATGGCTAAAGTATTCACCTATTGTTAAATATTAATTGTAAAGGGAGTTAAAAGAGTTAAGTGAGCTAGTTAGAATTTGGTATAAAAGGACTAAAGTTTCTTAGGTAGAAACATATTAGTTTCCTAGTTCTCCTATTTACAACTCTAAAAACCATCGCTGGAGTCTAAGCCGGGCTCCGATGGTTCCCTAACCTGCCTCTCTCTTACCTTACCTATTGTTACCTACTCCATGAGTTTAATTATTATTGTACCTCTTGACATAGTAACAGTCTGTGTAACATTGAAATATTGTATTGTGCTTTAAATCAATCCCATATTGTAAACCCATCCCGGTGTACTAATAAACGCTTTCAGCTTAACCACTCCGTCCACTGATTCTTTCACACACAATTTGCAAGTCTTTAAATTATGTTCTTGACCTGTGTTTAGTTTCAATTTTTGGTGTTATTAATTCAAATAGCACATGGTAGAGAGGAATTCAAAGTGGAGGGGAGTTTGCTCTGGTGTGATCAATGATTTGTAATATGGGTTCTGCATTTTCTCGCCCTGTTTGAACGTAGATTTATCAGAAAACTAGAATGCTGATCGAGCTCTGATTGAGACTTAAGAAATCACCATATTCGCTAATCGATTGATTTGTATAGTATTTTTATTATATTTAGTTCTTCTTTAGACCTACTCGTGTCCATTTCAAATAAAAGTATATGTAATTATTACTCACCTTATTGGATGTGCTCATGCTGAATTTACTCTTCGTAGTTAGTTGATGCAGTTTCATTGTTAACTTATCTAGCTAATGTAAGAATATGAAAATTAATGAAATGTTAACTAAAATAGATTCTAAATTACCTGTGAGATGAAATTTCCAAAAATCAAACCAAAAGTTCCGAGAGTTATCAGACTGAAAAAACCAAGGATTGTGAACAGATTCGCAAAAAATTCATTGTAAATTTTAACAATCATTCCAAGAAAAAGGTCGAAATCAGCTGCAACAGCAAAGATTATGAAGTAGGATAACTGTAGATAGCGAAACTTGTGAGAAATCGCTTCAAAATTGTTGAGGTGACGAATTATTACCACACAAAATGATCGAACTTGCTTTTCATTAACTGGCCAGTGATTCAAGTCATCTGCAGAGTGCACTAGATCGTAAAGTCGAAAGAGATCAAAGTAAATAGAGCATACATTGTACCATGCGAATCCAATCACAGCATTTAAAAGAAACGTGAAAAGAAAGATGGTTGGAATGGACCACAAAAGACCGAAAAAGGCTAACTCAGGGATTTCGTATGTCCAAGGATTGGATATTAATGGTATTAAGAACAAACAGACTGCAAAAAGAGGGACTGAAAGCATCACGTTATGCGAAATGATAGTATACATAAAAATGGCTGATCGAAATCTTTTAGCAACAAGATTATTCATTTGCAAGTTGGTCGAGTTGAAACCATTGAAACAAACTCTCCACGCTGACAGAATTTCGAATTTTCCTTTCGCATTAAGATTTAAAATCCATTCTCGAAAAATAAACATTATTACGAATGCCGCTGTACTGTACATCAATAAAACATGACGATCTTTAAAATGAAATAATGTATCGCCAAGGTAAAACGAGACAGAATCACTTGAACCGTAAATAAGCACACTGAATCTCATCAAATTAATCAAAAAGTTGATTGTTATGAACCAGTCCATCCATTTGTATCGACGGTAACCATGTGTGTTCACTTCAAAAGAGTTGCTTCGGTTTCGACCATTAAAGTCAAGTTGAAAGACAAAAGTTAATCTTTCTGTACGTTTTACAAATTGAACAACAGTTGAGTCAAGTCTATTTGAATCGGGAGATGTGAAAGAGAAACTTGACAATTTTTCCAAATTTCTTAAAACTTCATTTTTCTTTTTGCTCAAAAAACTCGAAACTTTAGTTGACATCATTTGTTTTTACAGAGATTCAAACTTGATTACGGTAAAAGTTAACTTCGAATACAATTTCTTGAAATAAAAGGAACTTTAAATGAATAACGAATTAAATTTGCCAAATCTTTCTAATACAGACTTTTCAGACGCTAAAATAAACTTCAGTGGTATCAGTCATTGTTTTCAGCTCAACCAAAATTGTTAATTTAATGGCATATAATAACAACTCTGTGATATCTATTCAATATCAATACATCATAATATTATTTTATTTATTGTTATTTTTTATAATGTTCATTATACATGTATATAATGCATAATATTATTTACATGTATATGCATATGTTATTAGATAACCCAGAAATCTTTCACAATTTAATCGGTGATTTCAAATGATTAATTAACATAGTTTTTATGAAATTGCCTCGATTTTTTTCTGTATATTTAATCAATATTTTTTGCATAATTTAAACAAATTTCATGCTTGAAAACATTGATTAACCTACTTAAATTTTGATTTCCCCAAAACATCATTACTCAAATTTTCGATTCTAAATTGAATTGTTGATCAAAAATGGTCGAAAATTCCGAATAAAGAAAATTTTTCCGCTTTCTTCGGCTATTACACAGCGCGTGAATAACTGCTTTCACGGGTTGCTCATTCCTCCATTCTTTGGTAGCAGGCCTATCCTTACTTATGGTATAGTGTAAATTATCTTCAACTTGATAGTTTGTGTTATTGGATGCTTGAAATCGATGCTTTATTTTTTTATTTTAGTATCAGTTAATCAAAGGTCCAATGTTGACTGTGAATAGCATAAGAGTTGATATATTTTCCAAGATAAACTAGAAAAGACAAAAAAGTTAATGTTCGATTAGATCATCAGGAGAACCATCTTACGAATATGAAAAAGCTCTTCTCAACAGTCAAAAAGTCACCGAGCTTGACGCCATTGTATGGTCCAGCGACGCGATTCATTACTTCCAAGACCTGTAAAAAAATCGTAAAAACATTGTTATTACATACTATATTAAATATTTATTATTATATTTATAAATATTATTAAAAATTTATTACATTTGAGATCATAAATATAATTACCTTGCTCGATGTGTTCAATGAGAGTTTATTATTCAAAGTCAATTGATGCAATCTGACTGTTAATTTATCGAGCTGACGAAAGACATGAAAGAAAAGATTTTGAACCAAATACAATAATACAATCAATTTATGATTCAATTACCTCTGAGATGAAATTTCCGAAAATAAGACCAAAAACTCCAATAGACGGAAGAATAAAAATGCCAAGTAGCGCAACTATTAGATCGGCCAGAAAGTCATTGTAGACTCTAACAATGATTCCAAGGAAAATGTATACATCACCCGAAGAAGCAAATACAAACACATAATAAAAGAGTATGTAACGTAATTTTCTAGCAGTCAACTCAAAAGGCTCCTTTAGTTGAATTTATCAAGTAATCAGCGGTGTTTAACAAATCTATCAACCGATAGAGATGAAAAGATAGTGTACATATTAAATACCAGCTGAATCCGAGAATCGAGTTCAAAAGAAAAGAGGCAATGAAAATTTCTGAAAGAGACCAAAGAAAACAAAAGAATGCCAATTCAGGAATCTTGAACATCCAAGGATTGCACAGTATTACCGTGAAATACGTAACTGATAGAAATAAAGGAGCTACAAGCATCGTGCAGTAAGCGACAATGGACACGCAAATAACAATCAAGCGAAACCTATTGATATTTAGATTATTCATTTGTAAGTGAACCGGATCAAAACTATTGCGACAAAACTTCCATATCGACAATATTTTGAGGTCTCCTTTTGCTTCAAAGCTTAATATCCACTCTCGAAATATGATCATGGTTGTTAAAATATTTAATGCACATAAAATTATAATTTGACGATCTTTACTACGAAAAAGTGGATCTCCAAGAATAATGGCCACAGTCTCGCTACTAGTACATATAAGTACATCTAAACCAATTGATTAGAGAAGTTATTCCTATGGTCCAATCCAATCGATTATATCGACGATATCCAAATGTATTTACATTGATAGAGTTATTTTGATCCAAACCATTACGCAAAACTTGTAAGATAATGGTCAGTCTTTCAGTTCGCTTTACAAGTTGAGCAGAACACAAATCGACTTCATTAGGATCTGGAGTTACAAATGAATAACGAAACAAATTTGCCAAATCTTTTAAAAAGTAGTTTTTTCGGGTAGAAAATTTCAGTAGAATCAGCAATTATTTTCATTTTCATAGAGGATCTTAAACTTATGGCATGTAAGACAAGTCTGTGATATTTGTTCTATATATCTTAATAATAATCTTTTTGCATTATATTCTCAATTTCCTGTTTCTATGCGTCTTTACTTTAAACTAATGCCTTTTAAATTGAAAAGATTACATTAGCATGAAATCTTATTATACAATTATTTATTTATATTATTTATATTATTTATATTTTGATTTCATAACCTTTCCATTATAAAAATATATTGTATTATTGATCATCGATTTTTAATTGAATCGATTATATAATTGATCACAATGTGACCATAGTAATAAGTACCACAATATAAATATTTATGAACAGACTAAACGAGATGCCACGAAATCTACCACATATCTTAATTCTGTCCTTCTAGCACGCATAGTTGCTCAGTAATAACCGCGCTAACTCAGGGATATTTCATCTGAAAACCGAGCAATAGGCAGAAGATGTCGTACAAATTATCTAAACTTCTTCGTCGGTACATGGTTTGGAAACTCCCGGTCTTCTCATTCAAATACTGATTTCAATTCTTTATTTGCCCTTTCTTCAAGTTTTGAGATTTCAATCGCAGGATTTTAATGCGAAGAGACTTGCTTCAAAGTTGCTTAAACTTGGAAGAATCATATTGAAAATCTTTAAACCAAAATGTTGCATTGAAATGAACAGAGGAAAATGGATTTATTGCTGTGCAATTCGATTGTGGAAAGTTAGATACTTGAAAATGGCAAATGCATTTAAGATGAAAGAAGGCATTAGACTGACATTGTGAGATGAATTCAATAGACAGCAAACATTTTTCTTCCTCGATGAAGCTTTAGCTAAAATATTTGAAAGTGTAAAAGTAACGTCAAGAGTTATTCATGGATTTTCAAAATAATGATGAAATTCAAGATATTGTTTGACTACCTTGCGCACTCATCGCTGTAATGAAAAAGTCACTTCATTTGAATAAAAATGTCATTTCAATGGATTGAGTTGAATTGATAGACAATAAGTCAATCAGTTTTTAAATTATCAGAGCAATTATGATTATGATTCGTATTGCTAATTAAATGCTCCATCTTTGCATTGTGATCCATAATTGAATCAATTTTAATCGAAAATCAATCATCGATATTACAATATATTAACAATCCATTATCATGAATGAAACGATCACGAAATCACAAGTGCAAATGATTTCATGATGATGTAGCCTTTCCAATCAGAAGGTATTACTTTAAGGTAAAGACGCGTAGAAGCAGACAGTCGAGAATATAATAAAAAATGTATCATGTTAATGATAAAGGGTGTTTCAGTAATAGGGCGACAATTTTCAAAGAGGAATAACTTCAATAATACTACTTGAATCGATTCAGTTTTTTCAAGACTCATGCATGAGAGATCATAGAACATGTTAGTTAAAAAATTAAAGATTTAGGTACACTTCTCGCAACTTTGCGTAACTTTCTTTTGAGGTTATCCATGGGATGCTTGCCAGACTCTTCTTCGACCTTTTTAGCGATGTTTCTCCAGATTCTTTTGAACCCAGTGAGTCCAGAGGATAGAGATGGACGCTGTGAGTACTTAGACTTACACAAAGCCCAAAATTTCTCAATAGGACACCCTTATGGCAGGTTAGGAGCGTTCAATTTTTTGCCAAAAAAAGCGATATTTTCCTGATTGAGAAAGTTTATAACATCTTTATGGTAATGCGAGCTAGCTAAATCAGGCCAAAACAATATTTTATCCTTGTCATGATATTTAACTATAAAAGGTATTAAATAATTTTTTAGAATAGTCAAATATATTTGACCGTTAATTGTACCTGTAGTTATATAAGGCTCTGATACATTTCCTAAGCTGTCTATTGCCTGCCAAACTAGATATTTTTTTGAAAATTTTGTTTTCTCTTTTAATCTTATATCATCAGAAATTAGATTTGCAGCTATAAAAATTTCTTCCTGGAATCTCATTTGGATCAAAAGAAACGTAAGTTTCATCATCCATAATGATGATCTTATCGTCCAAAAGTTGACTATAAATGTATCTTGCACCTTTTCTACATCTAATTTCTTGATTTTTTATATATTTTGGGGATTTGATTCGACAATAAGATTTAATACTACTTTTTTTACCTCTAACTAATGAAGAGTGAGAAATTTTGAGCTTTTTTGCAGCATTACGAGTCGAAATTTTCGGAGTCTTTTCAAACAAAGAGTCAATCTTACGTAAATTACTTACCTTCAAGACACTTTGTGGTCTTCCAGGGATAGCCTTATAAGTATGAGATCCTGTTGTCTCATATCTCTTGATCATTTTGTAAATTGATTGTCTTGAAGTTCCTTCATTAACGAAATATTGGACCGTTTTTGGTCGATTTTTTTCATTATTTTCAAATTGGCAAACTCGTTTGTAGAGACACTCGTTTTCAGAACGTTTTTTCAACATGATCTTGAGCAAAAATTCAAAAATTTTATATGAATAGAATCGTTAAAATGTAAAGAATCTGAATATGCTTTTTAATCTGTTTTAAGTCAAGTCGTTCAAAAGATAAACGCATTTATTTTTTTGTCGCCCTATTGCTGAAACACCCTCCACATTGATATAGAACAAATATCACAGACTTGATCTAACACGCCAAAATTTCACAATTTTTCAAGAAAATAGAAGCAATGATGGATTCTACTGAAAGCTCTTTGAGTGTCCAAAAAGGTTATTTCTTAAGAGATTTGGTAAATTTGTTTCGTTATTCATTTGTAACTCCCGATTCGGATGAAGTCGATTTTTGTGTTTCTCAACTTGTACAGTGAACTGAAAGACTGACCATAATCTTTCAAGTTTTGAGAAATGGTTTAGATTAAAATGACTCTATTGATGTAAATACATTTGGTTATCGTCGATATAATTGGCTGGATTTGATCATCGGAATAATATCTTGAATCAATGGACTAACAAGGGAACCTCGCGAAGTGTTAAGCCCCGATTCCGATTTAATGTATATCAATCAATAGAGCTTTGGAAGTTATTGAAAAGTGAAACGGGATTTGTCTGTGAAACTTTTACTTTTAGAGATAAGAGCAGCTTGGGTTTAATCAACGTTTCCTTTTTTAAGACGCCATTTTGTGGCTTTATTTTTTTGGTCAGTTTTTTTACTAAATCTTTTTTACACTATTTTGAGTGATTTTTATTTTGTTTGGATACAATTGGGTATAATTTGTCAAAAAAAACAATTTACAAGTAATTAAACTGAAACTTGATTTCGATATATATATCTAAACAACATTTTTTTTTGTTTACAGCAATGAAAGTTCGGGCAGCAATGTTACCAATGCTTTAAGCGTGCTACTGCAAGGACAAGATCCGAATGGATACAGTGATGAACAAGAGCTTGTAAGAAAATTTTATTCAATTATGCTTGACGTTCAATTAAATAAATGGAAGTTTCACAGGAAAATCCAACTACACTTTTTATTAACTTTCGAAGCTCTATCGATTGCTATATGTGACATCAAAATCGGTGCTTAAAACTTGGCGAAGTTCCCTTGTAAGATGCATTATACTCATTTGCACTAGCAGTGAGACTGTCAGCATTATTCTTGGAGATTTACTTTTTCGTAGTAAAGATCGTCAAAGGAGGGTCTCCAAAAATCTTCACTTTTTTATCTTTATTAGTTAAGGTCTCAACTTTTTTTGAAAATAGATAGAACAATGATGACCACAAAAATCTTGTTCATTTTTTCTGAGATAATCCGTTTCTGAGATTTTTGAGGTCAAAGTGGGCAACTTTCGGCCCTGCTGCAGGCCATACCATTGCATATTATGTTATTATATTTTAGATTCTTATATTATACATGTTTGACAATCCATTGATGCTATTCAAAGTTTTCTCATCACTACGATTGCTGCTATATTTGAGTTCGTAAAATTCGGACAAAACCACCGGTTGGGCTCAGGTCTTATAATATCACTCTCTTGCTTTGTGAAAATGATTAGCTCATTATTGCGCATAGAAATGATTAAAAGAATTTTGATTATCTATTGAAACTGGCGAAATAACTTTGATTGAATTAGAAGCGAAAGTGCATGTTAAAGCTCATAAGAAAAAAATCAAAGTACTAGGAATCAAACTATTTTTCATATTCTTATACTTTTTGATATGCGTAACTCAAATCTGGAATCGGTTCCATATCAAAAGTAAAGATGACTGAAAGCTTAAGCTTTTATTCTACCATCTAGCTAGTGACTCTTAGATCGATAACTTTTGAACCATGAGGGTGTCAGACTTTATGTTCAAGTTACAGTGCGATGAAAATTGTCGGATACTATATGCGTAACGCAAATCTGAAGTCACTTTTCTGATATGCGCAGCAGATATTTTGATAATTGTGCTTGACTTCGAATCATTGTTTTACAATAACTTTTCATTGCATACATTCAGATCAATTCAGAATCAATATCAGCAATCGTAGTGATGAGAAAACTTTGAATAGCATCAATGGATTGTCAAACATGTATAATATAAGAATCTAAAATATATAAATAATTTATGATAAAACAATTTAAATTATATCAATTCTGTCCAATGGACAATTTTCAATTCAACTTCACTTGGTCAGTAAAACTTACTAACTGAAGTAAGAATCCTTTCAACAAAGGAAAAATGGTAAAACCAGGAAAAAGTAAAGGATAATTTGTTACAACAAAAGGGCTTTTGTCACTGTTAGCCCTTCTACAATCTTTACCTTAAAAACAAGCAAGGAAAATGAAAGAGAAAAAGAGAGTAGAAAGAAAGAGGAAAATAAAATCTGACATTTCCCTTTCTCCATTCTCAACACTTAATTTTACTACTATTACATCCCCCTACTTTTGGTTAGAGGTGCATTTCATGGAATCTGAATGTTGCTTGTTTTCAGGTTTACATTGAATGAAAAAAAAATGGCAAAAAATAATAAGACAATAAATGAGTTAATAAATGAGAACAATGGTAAAATTGATAAATAAATATTGGTATAAAATTAAGTTAAATGTTATGATAGGTCAGGATTCAGGTCAGTTTTTGTTGATCTTATTGGTATCATGTGTTTTGAATGTATTTGTTCGATAACTAATGGAGACTCAGATTTAACAATATCATAAATATTATTTGCTATCTTATTCAATACTCTGAATGGTCCATAATAATTGGGATCAAACTTACCCTTGTTAATACCAGATAAGTTACGAACATAGACTAAGTCATTAGACTTGAACTCATGAATTAAATGATTTCTTTCAAAGATTACTTTATTTTTGTCATGATATTTTACTGAATTTGAATAAGCATTTGTTCGAGCCTCATCGATTGGAGGAAAATTCACTTTTTCACAATGGATTGGAATGGTTCCATTCAAAAGGTGAAAAGGGGTGAAACCAGTTACTGAGTGGGGAGAATGATTATATTCATTAACTGATCGCTGTAAATATCTGACCCAACCACAACGGTAATTATTACTAATCATTTTGATGCGGATTTTATCAACAATAGTATTACTAACTCTTTCACAGAGTCCATTACATTGAGGTGCAGATTTCGGGATGAATTTTATATCAATGCTAAAAGAATGCAAATAATCACTGAAAATATTTGAGGTAATTGCAGTGAACCTATCAGCAACGACTAACTTAAGCCTTAAGCTCACCAGATAATCTTATTGAATTAATTAATTTTATAAATTCTGAAGCTGTTTGTCTATTGAAAGCAATCGCCCAAACAAATCGAGTGAAATGGTTAACAGCAATATGAATATATTTTTTCTTACATTTGTAACCATCAAGTCCACAAACTGTATCAATCGATACAATTTCAAGAGGGAGTTTAGGTGGACCAAATTGGCCTAATTCACTAATTAACTTAATTCTCCTAGTCTTTCCCTGTTGACAAGCGACACAATTCGCAACAAACTCTATGACATTCTCAGTCATGTTCTTCCAAGTATACAACCAACTTATCACCGTAATCATTTTGCTTACACCTATGTGTCCAAATTGCTGATGTACCCTTTCCATCACTTTCATTCTTAAATTTTCAGGTAAAATAACTTTTTCATTCCCATTTTTATCCATCTTGACACATAACCCATCTTGATTCACCAACTGGGTTAAATTCAGTTTCAGTTTTAACTGTTCATTTTTAATCTCATTCACATTAATGAAATTAACTAATTTAAGAGGTGATTCAATCTCTTCACTAGAAATGGGTTCTCTAGACAAATAATCTGCCTCAACATTTTCAATTCCTGGTCTGTATTTGATTTCAAAATTGTATTGAGCTAAAAAGAAAGCCCAAGTGAACAATCTGCTATTAGGCTTATTAATTTTTTTGATTGATTTCAGAGCAATATGATCAGTGATAACAGTAAACTGTCTATCATAAAGATAGTGATGCCAGAATTTAATTGATTCAACAACAGCTAAACATTCTAGATGGGTAGCAGGATAATTTTGTTGATAATTGGTTAACTTTTTTGAGAAATAACCTACTGGATGCAGTTTTTTCTGATCGTTCCATTGTTTGAGAACCGCTCCAATTCCTATTTTACTGGCATCAGTTTCAAGAACAATATCATTTTCAGGATTGAACATTTGTAATACTGGCTCTGAGGTTAGCAGTAATTTAATTAATTCAAATGATTTTTGACACTCAGCATTCCAACTGAACTTATTTTCTTTCCTCAACAATTGATGTAAAGGTTCTAGGATTTCGGTAATGTTACTGATAAATTTTCGGTTATAATTAACTTTCCCTAGAAACCTTCTCAATTCGGTCAAATTCTTGGGTGGATTCAATTTCAAGATGGAATCAACATTACTATGGAGAGGACGAACTTCATTCAGCGATAATTTGTGACCAAGATAGTTAACACTTGTTGTGATCACCCTAACTAATCGTTCTAAAATACCACTGGTTGGTCTAACACGACTAACAATTAATTAGATGACACAAATTAAGTAACAAAATTAGATTTTACTTTGACAAGATTATCACAATTAAAGGTGAACTTAAAGTTAAATTGAACAAGGAAAGAGTTTCCTTTTATACAAATAGAAATCACAGAGGTGGAAGGGTAAGCGAGAGAAGAGGGGAAAACAGTGAGGAAAAGGAAAAGACAGGAACCCGGTTCCTGGAGGCGCTAACTTTAAACCAATCAGCGATAATTTGTGACCAAGATAGTTAACACTTAACTGTGCTATTTTGCATTTCTCAAAATTGAGTTTGATATTTTCATTTATAAACGCACTTAGAAGTAATTTTATGTGACCAATATGCATTTTTAAATCATGAGAATAAACAATGACATCGTCAATGTAATTATGACAAAATTTAATCAATGAATATTTTTCTAGAATACCTCTGATAGATCTTTGGAAAATTGCTGGAGCATTTTTGAACCCAAAAGGCATCACCAACGACTTATAGTGACCATTCTGAGTGATGAAAGCCGTCTTAGGTATGTCAATTTCCCTAACTTTAATGTGCCAGAATCCCGACCGTACATCAAAAACACTAAAGTATTCATTATTATGAAGACTATCAATGATGTCCTCGATTCTTGGCATTGGGTATCTATCTGGAACAACTTTTTCATTCAATTTTCTATAATCAATACAAAAACGTGTTTTTGCATTGTCTTCTTTCTTGTATGCTAATGTTACCGAAAAGCATACGGAGAGTAGGACTTTCTGATTAAGCCTGAAGCTAATAAAGCTTTGATTTCATTTTCAATTTTCATTTGTTGCTCAAAAGCAGGTCTGTATGGCTTACAGTTGATTGGTATTTTGGTAACTAATTCAATAACACATTCATTACCAGAAATTAGACCTACATTGAACTTATCATTACTAAAGACATTCTCATTAGCAACTAGAAGTTGGAACAATTCATTACTATCATCATTTGGATTCAATTTAGACCGGATATCAATGTAAAAATTATCGTTCAAAACAATTGGAGGATCAATCAAAGAAATTTTGGTGGGTACCGAAGTATCGGTTAACTGATTGATTGTATAATCTGAGTCACAACTCAAGTTAAACTTGTAAATATTGTCTAACCCTAACAGAAGATCAACAAAATCTAACCTGGTTACATAAACAATAATTGATTTGGTAATTTGACCAATGGTCAATTGAATTTTAGCAAGACCTGAACAAAACCATTTCCAGTCAAAGTTGAATAAGTGTTTTGATCATTATTCAGACTCATCAATTCTGTTTTACTAACTAATGTTTCATCTATTAAGGTGCTACAAGAACCAGGATCAAACAAAATTTTTATTCGTATTGAGTTACAATAACCCTGTATCAAAATATGGAAATGTTTGTTATCAGGTCGCGCTATTAGTTTAAATCATTTTCATCTTGGGTGGAAGAGGATGAGGTATCATTAATAAAATTTACTTGTTTTGGTACTGTTGGATCTTTTCTCAATGGACAATCGTTGGCCCAATGCATTTGGTTTGGTTTACCCTGGTTAGCACAACGGAAGCAAGCTCCTTTTGGTGGCTTTTTATTTTGATTGGTAAAATTTTGATTTGTTTGCTTCTTATTCTTCATTGCTGAATTCACACCAAAAGAGCTCATTTGGTTATTACCTTTATCTCGCTTTGGTAATTGAATTCGGCAGTCTTGGCAATTGCATAAAATTCACAATAAGTTTTGGCTCGATGTCCAATGAAATATCTCTTCAATTCATCACTAAGATGTTCAATCATCAAGGCTACTGCTTGAGGTTCATTCAAAGAGGAGAGACCCGCTAATCTTCTTTTCGTTTCAAAATAGTCTTCGATACCTGAGGTTTGATGGTATTTGAGTCGATCGAATTCGACAATAGGGTCAACACTTTTAACACCAAAACGAATTATCAATTTACCCTTAAGAGTTGGCCAATCAGTATCATCTCGACTATCGAGATAAAAGTTCAATGCTTCTCTTTCAAGATACTCCCCGAATAAGTCAATCATTTCATCTTTCGTCCAATGGTAACGTTGAGCGGAAGACTCATACAATTTTAACCAGTTCTCAATGGTGACTGATTTGTCATGACCATTGAATTTTTGAAGTTTGGGTCGGTATATTTGATAGAATGGTGGGAGAGGTGGTTGAGGGTGTTGAGGTGGTTGAGGTGATTGAGGTGATTGAGGTGGAGGAGGAAGGTTAACAACACTTGTTTGCTGGTTATTATTGATAGCACCATTTTCTGAGTTGTTAGATTCAGTTTCATCATTAGCTGGAAGCGATTGAAACGAGTTGACCGAAGGAGATGATGAAGCTGAAGAATTGCCACTCATGGTAAATCCTGTCGACTTGTAAAAGCTTGCACGATGGGACAGTTAAAGTTGAAAGGTTAATAACGTTTAACCGTTAAGTTTGATTTTTAATTTTATTTAATGGGAGTTATGAAGGTAAAGTGTTGGAAACAAACACAGATCGATCCAATGGGCTCAGCTAATATCCAAGTTGAATAGAGACAATTATTGAGTTGATGAGGATGAAGGTAATGATGATGATGAAGATGACAATTATTTCAGTAAATAACTGAATTTATGATAAAACAATTTAAATTATATCAATTCTGTCCAATGGACAATTTTCAATTCAACTTCACTTGGTCAGTAAAACTTACTAACTGAAGTAAGAATCCTTTCAACGAAGGAAAAATGGTAAAACCAGGAAAAAGTAAAGGATAATTTGTTACAACAAAAAGGCTTTTGTCACTGTTAGCCCTTCTACAATCTTTACCTTAAAAACAAGCAAGGAAAATGAAAGAGAAAAAGAGAGTAGAAAGAAAGAGGAAAATAAAATCTGACATTTCCCTTTCTCCATTCTCAACACTTAATTTTACTACTATTACATATAATAACATAATATGCAATGGTATGGCCTGCAGCAGGGCCGAAAGTTGCCCACTTTGACCTCAAAAATCTCAGAAACGGATTATCTCAGAAAAAAATGAACAAGATTTTTGTGGTCATCATTGTTCTATCTATTTTCAAAAAAAAGTTGAGACCTTAACTAATAAAGATGAAAAAGTGAAGATTTTTGGAGACCCTCCTTTTACTTATTTGGGTATTCATTATTTTATCAACCATGGTTATCTTTTGAGAGTGAGTTTTGGTCCTTGAAGCAAAAGGAAGCCTCGAAATATTGTCCGTATTGAAGTCTTGTCGGAATCGAACTTTACCCTAGGTAAAGTTCAAGTTGGCCAGAACGTTGGGCCAGAGAAGGTTGCTTTGAAAGAGGAGAAAGAGGAAAAGAAAGAAAATGAGAAAGAGGATGAAATTGAAGATGTGAAGGACGTTACATAATTTCATCCTCTTTCTTGCTCCTTCTTTTTCTCTTTTTTTTCTCGTTCTATTTTTCTCATTTTTTTCTTTCCTTTTTTCCATCCTTTCTTCTTAGTTCTTCTTCTTGCTTTTTCTTCTTCTTTTTCGTGCTTCTCGTCTCTTCTTCTTTTTCTCTTTTTCTGGTTTTTCTTTCTCTTTTTCTTCTCATCAGTATCTTCTCTTACCTTTTTCTTAGCTATTCTTCAAACTTCTGATCAAACCTTTTCAAACTTTTAGGCAACTTTTGCAAACTTTTTACTCGAACTTTTTTCCAACTTTTCATTCAACTTTAACACACTTTTTCTTATCTTTGCACACATTATTTGACCCGAATCTGCAGCAAATTTTTGAACAAACTCAGCTAATTTTTGCAAACATTTTGCACTAAAATTTATTCAAATTCCAAACGTTATCTTCATTGTAGAAAAGCACAAAAATTTGCAAATAATGGCAATAATAATGGCGATTTTGCAGTTAAAAGTTAGATTACTGCTTTTAGTAGCTGATATGAAATCACCAATAAGTTTAATAATTTCATCACGATCGACAGATCGAACATATCCTTTTCTATTCTCCACCAGAAAAGCTCTGATCCAACGAGCATGCTGCAATAAGGAACCTCTTAGTCCAACGCCACTGTTAATAAGGGAAAGGTTATAAGCTTTGAGTAAATCTTTTCGAAACAAATTAAACTTACATTTCTGTGCCTTTTCGAAGCGCATCATAGCTTTGAGTACATGGCATAACTGGTCCAAGGGTGTTACGTCATTTTCTTGTAAAACAACTTGTATACGGTGTAAAGCTCGTGCCGAGCAACTGGACAACACTTGTAACAACACTTTTTACGACAGCATCCATTCGACTCAATCAAAACAAAAGCTGAAGAAGCAATTGCATTTGTTTGTTGCTGAACTTGTTGAGGTCGAACAAATGACGGTGATGGAGCTGTCAATAATTGACTCAAAGATTGAGGTCTGTTGTTTGCTGCTGGTGATGGTGGTGATGGCCGAACTAGAAAAGGATTTAGTTTCGATGGTAGTTGTATAGAAGCTCTTGTTGTTGATGCACTGCTTGCGAAGCGTGTTGAAGGACGGGTCGCAAATGGCATAAGTGGAGGTGGAGGAGGGGTTGAGGTGACTTCAAACTCAGGTTTGATTTCCATATTGAACTCAAAACTCGCAAAGTATTGTAACGATTGCAGGAAAGTGCTGCTAGTGAAATTGAACAACAAACTGAGAACTGTTAACAACAACGAATAATGATGCACATAATATGCTTTAGTTATCTGCTTCATATATCAGTTGTAATAAACACACATAGTAATTATGCCTACTCTTAATCAGTGTTATTCAACTTTTACGCTATTTTTGAGCTGCAGTGAATAGCTTCATGCATATCAATTACTCAGTGTATTGCAATGGCTTGTTCGAGAGATCATTTTACGGCCTTTACATAGATGTATTGAGCATTAGTGACATAGTGAACGACCTTCAATATAGGTCAACACTAACCTTAAACATCACTATTTTGACCAAATTTGGTACACTTTTTCTCAATAACGGTACATTACAGAGCAATGATTTAGAGATAACTTTGTAGCTCTAATTAAGATGAATTCAACGGTGTATTGCATGTTCACGTTTGGGTGTTGTAGCCTGAACAGTAATTGACACAACTTTGCCAATTTTACTACTATTATTTTACTAGTATATATTAACCTATGAAAGTTGGCTAAACTTTTGTATCTTAATAACTCTATTGTTTTTACATGAGACAGAGACTATAATATATTGTTAGAAAGTGCCTAAATATTTGCACGGTGAACGATGATGTTAAATTAAGCCATTGAAAGATGGCGTTAATTAAAGTCAATTCTCTAACGTTTCAGCATGAATTTGAAGGCATTGAAATTCAAAATGATTAGCATGAGTAATATGTAACATAGAAGGATGTATGATATGTCAATTGATAGATATTATTCAATATTATGGACATTGAACATACCGCGCGTGAACGCCCGGTATGCTCAATGTCCATATTACGCCTGTTTGCAGGCATAACTCAGGAACGGTTGGTGCTACACACCGCAGACTTAAACTATGCGCTTACGCAGATTGAAGAACCATAAGTACGGACGCTCAAGGTTATTCAAGGTCAAACCGCTTTTTGACCTCTATTTCGCATTTGCAGGTCATTTTCTGATAGAGCGAATTTTTTCAGATGGTTTGATGTTAGTTGCATGATTATTACTTTTGTTGGTAAATATTTATTCAAAACTCTTATCAATTTACTTTTGGACTGGATGCAAAACAATTAGAGCTTATTTCAAGATCAAGCTACATCAATGTAATATGAACACACTTTTTAACTTTTATAAGAACACATTATCAATGGGTGCTGATAAAAAACACCAATAAAACCTGCACATGTGAATCTTGTGTGTGTCTTGATTTCTCTGTCTTCTTTCATTCGCTAAACATCAATAAACTTGCGATCACAATACTGATCATTAAATATTCGATAGTATTTCGGTTATTCAGATCTCATTACGAACTTATCTAATACAAGTATGCTCATACAAACAATTTTCATTGCAAAATTTTCTGAGCCACTCGTATGGTAACTATAGTCAACAATAGATTTCGATAGCTGTTCAATTATTTGAATAAAATAAATAAAATATTTCTTACCCAGTTTCCAAGTCTTGTAAAAAAGAATTGAACTTGCTAAAATTGTTTTTTGGTTAGGAATTGATTTAGATGATGATCGAACATCAATTAAAGGGTTAATAACGTTCAATATTGAAAAAAAGAAACCTTACAGCGAACAAATTTTGTCATTTTTTTCCCTCCAATACCTTTTTTAGTCATTTATTTGTTCATTGAAAGCTTTGAAAGTGACACAAAATTCGACACATTTAAAAAGATCAGGCCAAAAATGCAGTTAACATGAAAAGAAGCAAAATTACACAGCGCGTGCATGACAGCTTTTGACGGTTTGCTCACAACTCTTTACCCATTCCCTCATTTTTGGTGAAGACCCACCCACACTTGGTGTAAATTTTTGTGTAAAGTTGGCTCAATTTAATTTCTTGCTTGAAATCGATGCTCTATTTACAATGCTGTATTTATTTATGAATCAGTTAATCAAAGGTCCAATGTTAACTGTAAGTAGCATAAGAGTTGATATATTTTCCAAGATAAACTAGAAATGATGAAAAGAGTTAATTTTAATCAGATCGTCAGAAAGGTTATCTTACAAATATGAAGAAGCTCTTCTCAATAGTCAAAAAGTCCCCGAGCTTGATATCATTGTATGGTCCAGCGACTCGATCCATTACTTCCAAGACCTGTAAAAAGGGTAAATTAACATATTATCATTACATATATTATTAAAATTTAATACATTTCGAGATCATAAATAGTATTCTATTAAAATCAATGAAGCATTAATTACCTTGCTCGATGTTTTCAATGTGAGTCTATTATTCAAAGTCAACTGGTGCAATCTAACTATTAACTTATCGAGCTAATACCAGTAAAAGAAAAAATGATTTTGTTTCGAATCCAATAGTACAATCAATTAATAATTACCGCTGAGATGAAATTTCCGAAAATGAGACCGAAAATTCCAATAGACGGAAGAATAAAAATGCCAAGTGTGGCAACTAGATCTGCAAAAAAGTCATTGTAGACTCTAACGACCAGTCCAAAGAAAATGTACACATCGCCCAAAGAAGCAAATACAAAAACATAATAAAACAGTATATAACGTAACTTGCTAGCAGTCAACTCAAAACTGTTGAGACGACGAATAATTATCAAACTAAATAAATTGATTTTCCTCTCATTCAAGGCTCCTTTAGTTAAATTTTTCAAGTAATCGGCTTTGTTTAACAAATCTATCGACCGATAGAGATGAAAAGAGAGTGTACATAATAAATACCAGCTGAATCCGAGAATCGAGTTCAAAAGAAAAGAAGAAATAAAAATGTTTGAAAGTGACCAAAGAAAACAATAGAATGCCAATTCAGGAATCTTGAACATCCAAGGATTGCACAGTATTACCGTGAAATACGTAACTGATAGAAATAAAGGAGCTACAAGCATCGTGCAGTAAGCGACAATGGACACGCAAATAACAATCAAGCGAAACCTATTGATATTTAGATTATTCATTTGTAAGTGAACCGGATCAAAACTATTGCGACAAAACTTCCATATCGACAATATTTTGAGGTCTCCTTTTGCTTCAAAGCTTAATATCCACTCTCGAAATATGATCATGGTTGTTAAAATATTTAATGCACATAAAATTATAATTTGACGATCTTTACTACGAAAAAGTGGATCTCCAAGAATAATGGCCACAGTCTCACTACTAGTGCAAATGAGTATTAAAGCTCTCAACCAATTGATTAAAGAAGTTATTCCAATGATCCAATCCAGGCAATTATATTGGCGATAACCAAATGTATTTACATTGATAGAGTTATTTTGATCCAAACCATTACGTAAAACTTGAAAGATAATGGTCAGTCTTTCAGTTCTCTTTAAAAGTTGAGAAGCACGTAAATCAACTTCAATGGAGTTGGGAGCCACAAAAGAGTAACGAAACAAATTCGCCAAATCTTTTAAGTATTTTTTTCCGATACTCACAAAACTTTCAGTGGATTCAGCCATTATTCTCATTTGCATGGAGAATGTTAAACTAATGGCATGTGTGACAAGTCTGTAAAATTTTTTACAACATAATAATGATCTTTTTTGTATTATTTTAATATTCTCAATTGCCTGATTCTATGCCCCTTTACTTTGAAATAGTGCATTTTAAATTGAAAAGATTATATTAGCAGGAAATTATTTGCATCTTATTATTATTATTATTACTAATATATAGATTTATTCATCATTTATATCTTGATTTCATAATCTTTTCATTTATAATAATATATTCAATATTGATCATTGATTGTTAATTTAATTGATTATATTATTGATCACAGTGCAAACATGGAAGGGTTATCAATAAGTACCACATTATCAATACGCATGAATAGATTAAACCACTGCCACGAGAAGGTATGAGAATCAAACCTGAAGGCGGAGCCCTCACCTTAAATTCGCAAATTTTTCAAAGTAGCGCCGTACAAAACTTGGACGTTAAGCATTCTGTTAAACGGAATTAGCATGTCACTTCAAGTATTATATAGTTGCTGAGTGATAAATTTATCAATTTAGGAATATTACATTCGAACACCTAATAGTAGTCATCAGAGAACTTAACATAACCAGAAGATATCGTACAAATTATTTGAAATTCTTTGTAGATACATGGTTAGAAATGTATTACTTTATGGTAGAGATGCATAGAAACAGACAGACCAGAATATTATACAAAATATTAATACATTATGATATATTGATATTGAACAAATGTCACAGACTTGATCTTACATGTTATACGCTTAACACCCTAACAATAATAAAATCAATTTCTACTTATGATCAATGATCAATTTTAGAGTATATTTGCAATCTTTTATTATAAGTAGAAAGAACACGAATCTATAGGTGCAAATGATTCATGCTAATGTAACCTTCCATAGTAGAAAGGTATTATTTAATTTAAGGTAAAGACGCATAGAAACAGGAAATTGAGAAATAAATACAAAATAGATTATTATTATGGTACATTGATAATAAACAAATAGCACAGACTTGATCCAACACGCCATAAGCTCAACATTTTTCATGGAAATGAAAATAATGGGTGATGCCACTGAAAGCTCTGTGAGTGTCCGAAAAAACTACTTTTTAGAAGATTTGGTAAATTTGTTTCGTTATTCATTCATAACTCCAGATTCGGATGAAGTTGACCTGTGTGCTTCTCACCTTATACAGCGAACTGAAAGACTGACCATTATCTTTCAAGTTTTACGCAATGGTTTGGATCAAAATGACTCTATCAATGTAAACACATTTGGTTATCGCCGATATAATTTGATGGATTGGATCATCGGAATAACTTCTTTAATCAATTGGTTCAGATGCATAGTACTTGTTTGCACTAGCAGTGTGCCTGTCGCCATTATTTTTGGAGATCCACTTTTTCGTTTTAAAGATCATCAAATAAGCTTTATAGTGATATTAATCATGCTTTCAGCCATGATCGTTTTTCGAGAGTGGATTCTAAACCTTGAAGCCCAAGGAAACCTCGAAATATTTTCAATATGGAAGTCTTGTCGCAATGGTTTTGATCCGGTTCACTTACGAATGAATAATCTAAATATCAATAGATTTCGCTTGATTGTTACTTTAGTGTCACTTGTTGTTTATTGTACGATGCTTTTAGTTCCTCCATTTTACTCAGTTGGGTATTTGATTCCATTACTGACCAATCCTTGGATGTACAAGATGCCTGAACTGGCATTCAGTTGTTTCTTTTGGTCACTTTCAGACATTTTCATTTCTTCTTTTCTTATCAACGCTATTCTCGGATTTACTTGGTATTTATTATGCACACTTTCATTGCATCTTTATCGGTTGATGGACTTGTTGGACAGGGCGGATCACTTGAAGAAATTGCCTAAAAAAATGAATGAGAAACACATCGAATTTTTGTGTTTACTCATGATTCGTCGTCTAAACAGTTTTGAGTTGACAGCTAGAAAATTGCGTTATGTGCTCTTTTATTATGCTTTTGTATTTGCTTCTTCGGGTGATGTGTGGATTTTCCTTGGAATCATTGTTAGGGTCTACAATGACTTTTTGGCCGATCTAGTTGCCATACTTGGTATTTTTATTCTTCCGTCTATTGGAGTTTTCGGTCTCATTTTCGGAAATTTCATCTCAGGGGTGATTATTAATTGATTGTATTTGATACAAATAACCTCTTTCTTGTCTTTCATTAGCTTGACGAGTTAACAGTTAGATTGCACCATTTGACTTTGAATAATAGACTCTCATTGAACACACTAAGCAAGGTAATGATTGACTTATTGTTTTCAATAAAATACTAAATTAATTTATGATCTCAAAATGTAATTGAGACTGCTTAATGTACGACTTTCATGAAGGTTTTGGAAGTAATGGATCGAGTCGCTGGACCATACAATGGCTTAAAGATCGGGGACTTTTTGACAGTTGAGAAGAGCTTCTTCATATTCGTAAGATGATTTATTGATGATCTGGTCGAGTATTAATTCTTGTCTTTTCTATAATAGTTTATCTTAGAAAATATATCAGCTCTTATGCTATTTACGATTAACATTGGACCTTTGATTAACTGATACAAAAATACATAAATAAAGCTTGATTTCAGTCATTCAATAATACAAACTATCTTTATGAATGTTGAACATTAATTGATTATGGAAGCATACAGCGAGAAAATTCTGGATACCTTCATTTTACTTTTGGACTTCGTTGCTGCTTTATTTATGGAGCAAGCTGGCCCGCAATAGTCTGAGTTGATTGTTGAGCAGGTGTTAGCACTCTGAACTTCATTTTTTAAAGTATCTTTAATTATGCAAGGGTTTGTTAACAATGATATCTGAGAATTTATTGCCAAAACGGAAACAATGATTGGTGTAATAAAACAGTCTGCTATCCTCATGTTAATAAACTAACGCTTTGATTGTGATATCAATCCATACATCCATACAATATATAAAGTCAAAACATCAAATTTTTGTGTAAAAATTGTAACTAAACGGAAAGGATTCCACTGAAAATTTTTGCTCAGACTGAAAGCCACGCTTGAACTACATGTCCGCAAAACAGTCAGAGGTTGTTCAGAATTCAGGCTACTGAGAAATTCTGTTTGCATAGGGTAGGGGGAAAAATGCAGAATCCGTATTTTGTAGCATTGTGTTTGGGGGAAAACTTTTTGGTTATTTAGGTTGAGGGTTTATTGTTCGACTAGGAATAAATGCAAAATTGTCTTTATATTAGCCCACGAAGTGGCTAAGTATATTTATATTAGCCCACGAAGTGGCTAAGTATATATTATAGTTCACTTTTGCCTGATAAGGGTTAAATAAGATTAGAATGTCAGCATTGCTCTCTATTAAAAAAATCAATTGTAAAGATTACAAGAGGTTTATCAAAATTAAGACTTCATTTTTTGATAAAACAATTGTTATCTTCGCAATTGATTTTTTTAATAGAGACTTACATTGAATATCTTATCTATTTAGGGTGAATCCGATCAAGAAAATTATTTAGATAAAAATTTTATTGAAATAAAATCTTTCAGTTAGATAAAAAATGTTTTTATCCAAACTAAAAACCAAGCTTTTTTCGTGAAAATAGCTGCGCTTTTTAGCTATTTACCTGGCTTTCTCTGAGTTTTTCCTTTTCTAATTCAAGAATAATAGTTTTTTTTAATTTTGTCTGATTTGGCCGGGTGTTAATAGCATTAAACTAATTAATGACAGATCAAAAACTAATTAAATTCAAATTTAAACTCAGCTCTACTACACCACGTTTTTCAATCAATGAAGGCGCAAGACAGCAATGTTAATAAAAATATGAGTTCGGAAAAGTTAAAAATGTGACGTAGTAAAAACGTCACACTTTTGTCACTCTTATCTTTTTTATTCACATTCCTCTCTTTTTATCTAAATAATTTTCTTGATCGGATTCACCTTTAATACATATTTAATGTTGAATGACACTTTCAGCATTAACAGATTGTTTAATTAAATATGCTAAATTTAAGATTGAAAATGAATTAGTCGCTTTTGTAGGATAACATGAGAGTCAATTACAATTCTCATTTGTTTCGTTCAATGTTGAAGTGTCCTGCACTGGGGATATTTTATTGTCATTCTTCTTCTCCTTCTTCTTCTTCTTCTTCTGCTTCTTCTTCTTCTTCTTATAATTTTCAATCTTCCTTAATACATCAAATTTAATGTTCAAAATTCATTCTCAATTATAAAAGCCGCATGCGCCAATCAATCAGAAAGGGGCTAATATTATTTTGCGTAAGCAAAAATACTCCTTCGCTAGTCCGAGTAGAGTTTGGTTAAAAATCTGGTGGCTCAACTGTACTAAAAGAGACCAAATGACAAATTTTGAAGTCAATTTCATCAATGATTGTCCACCAGACAAAATTTTTAATTCAGAATTTGAGTCTATGAATGTGGATTGACTTTATTGCACACAGTGAAAATAAATTTGCGATCAGTCATGATCGGCACTCCACTTGTTACAATAATAGTAAAATCAATTGCATAAACAATTAAATAGATACGTTATTAAGCATCATTTGGGTGATGAATGGAAAGATCACGAAATCAGAGGCCAGCATCCAGGCCTTCATCGATGCTCTCAATTAGAGGTGAATCAAGGAAATTTTTAATTTGAAGACAGGTGGAAACAATAACATACATAATAATCGTCAGTTTTAACCTGATGAACAAGGAGGATGTCAAAAGTTGCCTATTTGCTGATGCTTTTTATAATAACTTTTTATTATTTATTTTTATGCTGATTTCAATAATATATTATTTTTCTATAAGAGTTATCGTTCAAAAGATATTCACGAAAAAAACAAAGGAATTTGAGGACAGAGGAACGTGAAAGATTCATATATGAGAAGTAAGAATTTTGTTCCCTAGATTTGTTTTTTATGTAATTTAGTGTGCCTGATTGCATATTCGTAATAAAAAAATGAGAAAAATGGTTCGAAATACCCAAACAGCATGAGAGTTAGATGAATCGCGTTTCGGCATTTTTTAATTATGTTCCAGATAGGGACGCACAATGATATTAATTCAGCAGATATAAAAAGCTGATTCCATACCTGAAATAAAAAAGACAAAAAAATGGTGCGAAACGAGTCAAATATTCACAACTTAAACTCGAAACCGTTTTACTCTTTTTTGACTTGTACCATTTTTTATTTCAGATATGGAATAAGCATCACTCATTGTGTCTATGACATCGTCTGTGCATTTGTGATGATTTTGGGCGATTTTGCTGTTTGGTTGCATTTTGGACTTTTAGTCCGATCCATCAACAATAGATGTCGATAGCTGCTGTATAGAAACCAATGTTCAATTGTCTGGATAAAATAAATGTTTCTTATCCAGTTTCCAAGTCTTGTAAAAAGCAATGAACTTGCGAAAATTTATGCATCTTTTTGATTAGGAATTTATTCAGATCATGATTAAACATCAGATACAGTTTTAATAACAAACAATATTGAAAAGAGAAACCTTACAAACAACAACTTCATTTTATAATTTTTTCCCCTCCAATACCTTTATTTAGTCATTTATATGTTCATTGAAAGCTTTCAAAGCCACACAAAATTCGACACATTTAAAAATACCAGGACAAAAAAGGCAGTTAACTTGGAAAGAGGCAAAATTTTTCAGTCAAATTGTTTTAACTAAATTATATTTTGATTAAACAATAAAAGTCTATTTAGCATTTACTTTGATTACTTTTCACTAAAGGTGAATGTTTAAGTTGATAGGCAACAAAACTATTGGTTATTCAATAATTTTATTAATTATTAATGAATGCTAATAGGTTTACCCATCAGTAAAGTAAAGAGCAATTCATGTCTGTAACTCGAGTTTGTACATTTAATACATTTGATGGAGCAAAGCTAAAAATCAAGTGAATACTCGAGAGGGAAGGAAAGCTTGTGTGATAAAAATAATGGTAATGATAATAATGATAATAATGGCTTAATATTGGAGCAGTGAAAGCAGTTGACTTAGGGAATTGAAAAAAACAGGCAAACAATCAAAATCATCAATGTTCAATACTAAATCAAACTAATTTTCTGCCTTTATAAGCAAGCAGCGAGTAAGAGATGATAAGGAAAACTGATGAAGCTGGTAAAGATGAAAATGATGATGATAAAGATAAGGATAAAAATGAAGCTAAAAAACCATAAATCAAGGGAATCGCGTGGCCGTTAAATGCATTTTCAAAATAGGGATTTACTGTTAAATAAATTCCTCTTCTTCATCATAATCTTTCTCTTCATTCATACTCCGTCACGAGTCACCGATTACTGACTACCGTTTCACTCTTAGCTTCATCATCTTCTTCCTCACCCTCATCAGCCTCATCATCATCATCATCATCATCATCAACAACAACATCATCGTCTTGTTGTTGTTGTTTAGCGGTGGCAATGAAAAGAAAGTCTTTCATTACAATCGACTTATGTTTTAAGCCGAAGACACAAAACAAGTGAAAAGATTCAAAGGCAAAAACCTTTTTCTCTGTTTACATTATTGACTTGATATTGCAGTTAAATTGTTAAATAAACTTGATTCCGTGTGTTCAGCTGAATTATAAAAGCTAATCAAATTACATTTGAAGACAGGATTTACGCAAGAATCTGCTCATCACTAAACAACATCAACCTTTTGTTTGACTGTAACTGTTTTTTGGCATCTTTTTTGCTCAATAATTTTCCAATTCTCATCATTTTCATTAGCCATTCATTAAACTAACATCTTAAGGTGTGCCAATGAAGAGAATGGGCCTCTTAGGGTCAATGGGAGAGGTCAATTCTCATGGGTTAAGATCAATGACAAGAGGTTAGTGATGCATTGACAAAAGCGATGAAAAAAGCGCGTGACTCAATAAATGCGTTTCTACCTTTTTGGCCACTTGAACCGCCTTGAGGCCCGTGAAGGGTATAATCATTCAATGATAATCTTGAACATGAAACAATTAAACTGTCAATTGAAGAGGGAAACCAAACGCTTTTCCTTCTCATTCAATGGGTAATGATGATTAACTGGGAGTTGGTTGATGACAAGCTGAAAGGATTAAAGCTTGAGAATAATTTGCATCATTATTTTTACCTGACAAAATCAATTAGATATTCAGTCAAATTGATTATCATTAGGTGTGAATCTTGATAAATGAAGAGTTAAAATGCCTTCAATGACAATTATCGATAATTGAATAAACAGTAAAAGAAAAGGAGGAAAAATAATAAAATTGTGATTTCCAAATTAATCGTGAAATTGAACTCGATTCATCATTTATCAAGTTTAATAATGATTCAACTTGAATCAAAATGAATCATTTGAAGCTGAAGGAAAAACCTTGAATTTTTGTTTTAAACCCAAAGTTATTCATGAGTCTGTTTTTCATTGACAAATAATCATTAAACACGCACATTAACATTGTCATGAATCTGAAAAGACATAAAATTGAAAGACAATAAAGAGTCAAGAGAAGTTCATTTTCCATCTCATTATTCAATTTGGTAAAAAAATGTCAGCCAATAATTACCAACATCAAAAAAACAGTTTTATTCAATGCATTTTCATCGCACTTAGCAACCGTTAACAAATAATAGCAAAATTTCATCCGAAAATTGCATTCGTTTGAATTGATCAAAATGGACAAAATTTCTGAATCAGTGAACAATAAGGAACAAGTTTAATTAGATTGTCTAGAAACCTTCATTTCTCAACATTAACATGAACTTCATAATCTATTCAATTTATTTGCTCTAAAAATTGCAGACCTTCAAAGGCAAAAACAAATTCAAATCGATATGTTAATTCATAATGAACAAATAAAACAAACTCAATGAAAATTATTTCACACCATTTCTCGCAAATCAAAATGACCAAATTGTTGAACTTATCGGCCAATATCAGGTTTTCCAAGCTGAATGACAAGTTTAGTTGGTAATGATTTTTGAAAAAATCAAATTCTTTAAATTATCATCACTATTCCATATTTATTCAGATTATCGCTTTGGAAGTTCTATTTGCTATTTATTGCTTCATCACTTGTTCAAACATATCTTGACAATTAGATCAATGTTCAGAGTTGAGAGGATTAAGTCAATAACTCATTGTTACAAAGATTAAGTTTTAAGACTTGAACCTGAATCGATCTCTTGAGCTTTTCGTGATTTAATCGCACTTTTTACTTGAAATTGACTTTAATTGTAAATCAGTATTTACTGTGACTTGTAATAAACATTTCAAGATCAAAATTGAACAAAATTATTGTATCGATTGAAGTATAGGTAGCGAATAAAGAGATACTTGGAAAAGGGATAAAATTTGAATTTCATTACCAATGAAAACGAGGCCAAAAGGGAATGAGAAAAAATGTAAAAAAATGTTATTCTCATCAGCATAACCTCAAAGATGACTGACTCGCATTTCCGTTGCCATTTATCCATCACTTCCTCTTCATCCCATCATCAAGCCCCTTCATCTCTCTCACGGTTCCAAGTAAACTCCCTTCATATTTCCATCTTCACTTTCAACTTCCTCATGTTTTCATCTTTAACCAATAATCCAACTCCTTCTTCCCTCTTATTGCTACTTCACTCTCATCCTTCCTCATACAAGTTCATCTTCATCTCCCTTCTCCCAAAGCCTTTTAACCAACTGATCAACTTGAAATGCCAACTTTTTACTTTCATCATAATTCTTATTCCAATTTTTCTTCTTCCTCTTCCCTCTCAAGTTTACTGTTTCATTTTATTCAGATTGTAAGCTCTCACAAGTAACTTGTAAAGTAGGTCACTCGGAACTTATCTGAAAACTTGAATTCCATTCTTAAACTTGAATATAATGATCAGTGGAAAATTATTGAAATTATATCGATAAATTTCTTGGAAAACATTTTACTGTGAAAACAAAGCGAAGAACAAAAAATGCTGAACAAAAACATTTCTCATTCAGTCGAGTGTAACAATTGAATGAATTTCAGTTGAAAAAGTTTACAACAAATTCAGCAAAAGGAGAGAGAAAAAAGTCAAAATTCAAGATTCAGATAATCAATGTTTTTATCTTAACAAACAAAAGCTGATACAAAAGTAAATAAATAATTTTTTGTCAATGTTAACATTTTTTAACCTTATTTTTGGGTGAAAATTCATTGTTAAGGCCAATTATCTGATAGCAAATTCACTCCCAGCTTATTCACTAAATAAACTAAAGAATGGAAAAAGATGAACTTTACTTTCAACCGAAACTGTAGGAGGTCAATGTTGATGAGCATTGTGTGTGAATGTGTTTGAAGCTAAAAAATTATAACTTGATATCATCAGTTGCATTTGAATTTGAATAAAGTTTTGTTCAGTTTTGAAACATTTTCTCATTGAATTTACTTTTCATTTCTTTTCCCGTTTTTCCGCTTTTCTTTCATTCCTTTTCCTTTATATTTTGCCAATTTTATCAGCAAACTTTTTCCTTCATGATAATGGTGGCATGATATTACAATTTTCATGTATCATCATCTGTTAACCTTATTTGCTCTCGTCATTATCATCATTGGAATGTTCATTATTTAATATTCAATAAAAACTGATCAACTCTTTTTGTGGCAAAATTCAATGCTTCCCGTTTCATTGCTTTATTCAAATGTCAACAATTGTCTGCAACATTTATCTAATATCTTTTACCTTTTAATATTAAATTTTTATCGATCTACAAGAATGGTTTTCTTGAAGAGAGACGCCATTCAATTTGGAGAAGATGAAAAATGACAAAATGAGATAGAATGCAATTTTCATGGTTAATCTTGTTTCCATCAAATTGGGCTTATACAACTCTCATTGTTAACTTAATTCAACAATATCATAATTAGTTTGCTCTGCTTTTTTCAAATGGTTGTGATTTGAACAGGCCCATTAACATAATCAATTGAAAATGATTGAGGAAATATTGTTTATAACTGATAGACTTCTGGAGGCAAAAGGTTCAAAGAAATGTCTGGTTCTCATCTGAATAAACACACAGATTGTCCTGTTTTAAATGTAAGTTAACTTTTTATTTTACTTTTCATTTTAATGCAATCAATTCAACTCGAGTCTTTCAAGTTATCAAAAGCGATGCTTTCTTATTTGTATTGAATAGAGTAAGCATTTTTACCTCTCCATTGTTGAGACTTTGAATCAAAAGTTAATCATTTTATCGAGTTTAATATCCCGCCAGACTTAGTCATCAATTATGATCGCAATATAATTTTTACTGCAAAATGACCAAATGATTTTTAGTAAGCCTGACCCAGGCTGCAGCTTTTATAAGGATAAAGTCAGCTTTAGTCATCGAATCATCTTTTTTGAGCAAAAGGTTTGTTTTATGTCACACTAACAATGCAAAAATAACCTCATGGAAACTTCAAGTTATTCAAGCCTATTGACCAAGTTGGCTAGTTGAGTTTATAATCAATAATACGAAATAAAAACGTCAATTTTTATAACACATCACACTTTTAGTCAAATGTTATTTGTTTCAGTTCTCATGCTTGTACATCGACCACAAAGTAATTTGAAACCTCAACTTTGCACGAGTTTTTAATGTTTTTCAGTAAAAGTTGTTTATTATTCGCAAATCAGCTTGAATCATTAAAGTAATCATCATTGTGATGAATACAATTGCTTTGGGTATAATTAATTTCTTGTCACAATAATTTGAAATGAACCCTATGAGGTCTATTAAAGTTGAGTCAACCAGACCAGTTAGCCTTTGATTCACTGTGAGTCTGGGAAATGTGCACATTAATTCGAGTCAACCGATTACAGTCCAGTCATTCCTTTTGACTCTATTGTTGCAGCTTATCTAGATATCGAAATGGTTCATTAAATTATTTGTTGAAGAAATAGTCTTTCTTTCATTGTCTTTTCGCTATTCACGCCAACTGTCGAAATAAAGTTCGTAGCACTTGGAAATTAATATTTTCGGTCATTTACCAAAACCAAAAGGAAATAGATGCGCAATACTTATTATACATTTTTATTTTAAATTATTTGATTCCAATAATCAACTTTTGTCAGTCAATTCAAACGAAAGTCAATTTTTCGACTATCATTTTATTGGACTATATTTTTCTTATTCGTTTTGAGATTCTCATATGAAATTCATTATTGAAATCAAGGCTTTACTGGTGATTAGAATCAGAATTGGCAAGTCAATAATTTGTGGATCAATCAGTCAGTCAATTTTTGGATAAAATTTTCATTATCTTTTTTTCTTTTTAATTATTTACGATTTTTAAATGAGCTTCAATATTAAAAAATAGACTTTAATGATGATTAGTATCAAAAGTGAGCCATTGAAGTTGCAATCAATAATTTGCAAATCAATTAATTGAAAATTCAATCTCTCACGAAACATAACAACAGTGGAAAAATTATTCTTATAATGATTATACATTGTATTTTATCTACCATTGATCGGCTTTTCACAGTTTTCATTGAAAAAAAGAAATGAATTCAAACAAATAATGTTTGCTAAAGTTAAAAGTCTCTTGAGTAAACAAAAAAGTTTCTTTCGAAAGATTTATTCTTTTGAAATTCCCGATTCGAAGGAATTTGATGGAACTGTTTGTAACAAAATAAGACAAACAGAAAGGTTGACAATCTTGTTCCAAATCGTCCGTAACGGCCTGAGACAAAGCGATTCTGTTGAAGTGAATGCGTTTGGCTTTCGTCGATTTAACTGGATGGATTGGCTCATTTCAATATTATGTTTGATCAATGCGATAAGATGCGGAATACTGACTCAAAACACAAATGACGCGGTCGCTGTTTACCTTGGTAATATATTTTTTCGTGATAACAAAGGCTATGTATTGTTATTATGGTGTTTAGTGGCAACAATAGGACTGGGTTTTTTTAGAGAATGGCTCATGACTCTTGAAGCCAAAGGGAAATTCAAAGTTCTGTCGGTATTGAATGTATGTCGTAATGGCTTTATCCCGGTCGACTTACAGATGAATGAACTAAATACCAAAAGATTTCGTTTTACCGTATATTTGGTCACATTATTCGTTTATATAACGATGCTGGCAACTCCTCTATTCTGTATATTTCTGTATTTATCACTGTTATTGAGCAATCCCTGGGCGGACAGAATTGATGGATTGACTCTTTTCTCTCTTTTATGGCTACCGGTGTTCATCCTCTCGTTATCTACTCTTTTGAATACCGTTATGGGATTTGGCTGGTACATTATGTGCTCTCTTTACTTTCATCTCTATCGATTACGTGATCTGATTGATTGCGCTGACTTTTTACTGAATAACTCAAAACACGGATTGTTTGTTGAAAAAGATATTCAATTGTTTTGCTCACAAATCATTCACCATCTCAATGATTTTGAATTCGCTTCGCACAGATTACGCTACGTTTTATTGGGTTATTTTTCCGTCATTGCTTTGACTGGTAATTTCGACATTTTCATCGGTCTTATCCTCAGAGTTCACAATGTTTCGTTTTGTAATTTACTTGCAACTGCTGGTTTCATCATTCTGTTGTCTGTTGGAATTTTTGGCCTCGTTTTCGGAAGTTTCATTGCCCAAGTAATTAAAATTATACTTGCAATACCTAAAATTGTTCTTGTACAATCATAAAGTGAGCTTGTTCTCCAAACGCACGTTCGTCCATAAACAGTTTTAGGTTTGCAATTGCATTTAAGATGATATTGACTTCACTCTTTTCCTTCTTCTTTTCATTAGCTTAATACATTGACTATTAGACTGCACCAACTGAGCTGCAGGAAAACACTTTCAACGCACTCAGCTAGCAAGGTAAAGTTAGTTTATTAAATTCAAAAGTGAGTTCAAAGTAGACCAAAAGCTTGTGCATTGTTTGCGTTTGACCTACAGGTTTTGGAGATAATGGACCGAGCTGCTGGACCATACAATGGATTGAAAATCGGAGACTTCGTGACTCTCGAGAAACAGTTTTTCATACTGGTAAGATGAGTTGGGTTGGCTTATTAACTTGTAACATAACTCAATTGATCTCTTCTAGTTCACCTTGGAAAATATATCACTTTTAATGCTATTCACTTGTAACATTGGACCCTTGTTGAATTAATTTGTAATTATTGCAAGTTTGCAATCGCATGGACTGGAAATCATTGAAAACAAGACATTTATTGGTACGAGATATGCCTACATTTGGATTCTCATAGACCATCAAAATAATCATTCGTTTTGGGTTTCAAAGTCGAGCTATTAACATATTCGGAGGTAACCGAAATTCATCCGTTTTTATCCGGTTATCTAAAACCTGTGATTTTACGTCAAGTTACGCATTTCACTATGGTTGGACTTATATATTGTCTCAAATCCATCTATACTTGAACATAACCCAGAACGATTTTCCCTTAATTTATTCAATAACAATGTTAGTATAAGAAAGCATCTATTTCAGCAACTTTAACAGGTGATTCAGCTAATAATGAATTATTACAATATTATTGTAATATTAAAAAATACTAAATGTAAACTTTGAATAACTTTTCTAACACGTTTGAATGTTGAAATCTAACAAAATTTGTAGTTTTGATACCAGAAAATCACACAAAATTGTTCATTAAAGTTGAATTGAATACACATTACATTTAGCCATCAAACAAAATCTAAAGTCAATTTAATTCATAAATGTTGAATTAGATGGTCACATTTCTTGTAAATATAAAATTCCCGAAGCCAAAGGAGAATTCAAAGTTCTGTATATGGAGGGTTTGTTATACAAATGAATGGACTCGATAAAGATTTCGTTTTACCGTACATATACCGCATCCCATTAATGATCATTAATCATTTATGGGATGATGCTAGTAGCTCTTTTCTGTATTTCATTTGCATTATTCGCATGGTGCATGGTAGATTACGCTCTCTCGCCACTTTTTATCTCTGTCAGTTATCTGATCTGGGCTATTAGTCTGCCTTTTTACTAGAAAATTCAAAATACGCTTTGTTTCCTTGAAAAGCTGCTCAATTATTTCGCTCACAAATCATGCAAGCAAAAGCATCAATGTGTGTTTCGGCTGCATGAATCCTGATTGGTTATTCAAATCAACAACTAGCTCAGTAATTGAAGAGTAGGCTAAGTTACGTGAAATTTCAGTGCGTAAATCTGGTCAGAGAATATTTTTGCTACTATGAATTATAAAGAGTGTTTAGCGCACATTTTTATTGAACACTTTGCTTCTTACTTTTCCTCCCACTTGTGTGTCTGGCACTCATTCTTATCTCGACTGAAGGATAATCAGTTTGCAAAATTGTTCAGAATTCAAATACTGTTTGGATTAATTCAATTGCAATGTAAGATGTATTTGAGTCAATAACAAGAAAAAACAATAATTTTATTCATTTCCATGCACGACATTTTTCAATTGAATTTTCAAGTTTTCAACTAACTTTTAATTATTTTCCGATTTTCACAACGAACTTCATATTGAAGAAACTAACGATGATAAGAATCAAAGTAAGCTATTAAAATTGGAACAATCAATAATTTGCAAATCAATTAATTGAAAAGTAAGTCTCTGAAGAAGCATATCAACAAGAGAATTATTCTTGTAATGAATTGAATCTCATCTATAAATACTAGACTTTCATAGTCTTCCATATTTCATTGAATGAGACAGAGAAATGAATTCAATCAAATAATGGCTGCTAAAGTTAGAAGTGTTTTGAGTAAACAAAAAAGTTTCTTTCAAAATAAATATTCGTTTGAAATTCCCGATGCAAAGGAGTTCGATGAAACAGTTTGTAACAAAATAAGACAAACAGAAAGGTTGACAATCTTGTTCCAAATTGTCCGAAATGGCCTGAACCAAAGTGACTCTGTTGAAGTGAATGCGTTTGGCTTTCGTCGATATAATTGGATGGATTGGCTTATAACAGTCTCTTGTTTGCTAACTGTGATAAGGTGCGGAATACTTGGTAGAAATACAAATGATTCGGTTTCCATTTATCTCGGTGATCCATTATTTCGAGTTAAAGATGGTCATGTTTTATTATTGTGGATTTCAGTGGCAGTATTAGTGATGTATCTATTTCGAGAATGGCTTCTGTTTCTTGAAGCCAAAGGAAAATTCAAAGTTCTATCTGTCTGGAGTATATGCTGTGATGGCTTTAACCCGGTCGACCTACAAATGAATGAACTCAACACCAAAAGATTTCGTTTTACCATATATTTAGTCTCATTAACCATTTATTGGATCATGCTGATAATTCCTCTATTCTGTACGCTTCTGTCTTTCTCACTTGTATTGAGTAATCCTTTGATGTACCAAAATCCTAAATGGGCTTTTTTCGCTCTTTTATGGTCACCTACATTCAGTTTCTCACTTGCTATTACCTTTTTTGCAATTATGGGATTCGGCTGGTACATTATGTGTTCTCTTTACTTTCATCTCTATCGATTACGTGATCTGATTGATTGCGCTGACTTTTTACTTAATAACTCAAAACATGGATTGTTTGTTGAAAAAGATGTTCAATTGTTTTGCTCAAAAGTCATTCAAAATCTCAATACGTTTGAAGTAGCTTCGCACAAGTTACGCTACTTGTTATTGTGGTATTTTTTTGTTATCTCTTCGGGAAGTGATTTTGACCTCTTCCTTGGTACTATTATCAGAGTCTATGATAGTTTGTTTTGCAATTTGCTTGCAACCGGTAGTTTCTCCATTCTTCTGTCTGTTGGAATTTTCGGCCTCGTTTTCGGAAGCTTCATTACCCAAGTAATTAAGGGCTGATAACTGAAAGATGACAAAAGTTTTGAACTCTAATATTCAGTTAATGATTGGTTTTAATTGGACTTCTGTTTCCATTCAATGACTGATCATGGTGAAAGTCTATATTAAGCTAACACAGAGCTTAGTCCTATTTATTCAACATTCAAAATGATCAGTTAATTGCAGTTTCCATTCAAAGCATAAAATGTATGAGCATTAAAAATGGATTAATTTAATTTGATTTAATCTATTGTACTTTAGGAATATTAATTTGGTTTGATAATATTTTCTGCGTTTACTTAATGCTTTGATTAGACTAACAAGGGAGGTTCTCTAAGTGATATAAAGTTTTGTAATCGAACTGTACTTTTGTTGCTTATTGATAATTGCAAAAATGTAATAAACCTCATTAACTAGATATTTACCTAAATATTACCTGGAGTTTGAATCTTGTGCCATTTTTCAGTTTATAGTTTTAATAATCAATAGCAATCTTTCGCAATATCAGAGAACTTTTGCCTGCTCTTCAAAGAAATCATTCGATAATTTCAATATGAACCGTTCGAGGTTCCGACTCTATTTACAATGATATTGTCTTGTTTTCCATCTCATTTTTATTAGCTTGATAGATTGACAATCAGACTGCACCAGCTGAGCTGCAGGAATAAACTTTCAATGCAATCAGTAAGCAAGGTAAAGAAAAGTTAAGTTATTAAATTTAAATGAACTTCAAAGTATTAGATTAAAAACATGTGAGACGTTTGCGTCTGACCTTATTATACAGGTTTTGGAGATAATGGATCGAGCTGCTGGACCATACAATGGCATTAAAATCGGAGACTTTCTGACTCTTGAGAAACAGTTTTTCATTCTGGTAAGATGAGCTAATCAAAAACTTTGCTTTGACTTGTTAATTTTTTGCAAAATTTAATGCATCTCTTCCAGTTTATTGCAGAAAATATATCAATTTTAATGTTATTTACTGTTAACATTGGCCCTTTGTTGCATTAATTTGATAATATTACCAACAATAGTACGGACCAAAACCATTGAAAAAAGGCATTCATTGATTTGAAAGTGATGTCAACATTTTAACTATTGTGACTTGGATGAAGAATCATCAAATAAATCAGTTATTTTGACTGGTTGAAGTCGAATTCAAACACACTTTAATGGCAATAGATGCATTTATTTATCCATGCATCTAACACCTTTAGCTTTCACGTTAAGTTGCTCATTTTGCTATGGATTGGATTGGGTTGGATTTAATCATTACTATGCTCTATCAAAAATCTATAACCGAATTTTTTTAACAGAAAACTGCACAAAAAATGATCAAAAATTGCTCAGTTATCTTCAAACATCGAACACAGTCGAAACTCAATAATTTATGTTTTAGTAATCATCGTAATTCATAATCGTCTCATTATTATATAAATCTAATTTTAAAGTACTACGTATTGAATGAAATGTAATGCATGTATTATAATATAAAAATTATTAATATCAATATTAAAATTTCACAGCATTCTACCAACCGATTCGTAAATCACTTAAGTAATCAATTAATAATTAAATAAGTTACAATAATTTAATGCCTGATTCTGGGCTAATCGAACTTTTCTTGATTTATTATTTCGAATTAAAATCCATTTCACTTACTGCAAAAGAATCATTAAGAGCATAATGATTGTATTAGCCAAGGTTTTAGCGTCTTTTACTCAAAAACTTTGATTTGGATTCTCTTAACGTAATAGATGGTTACGCTCATCAAAATAGTCATTCATGCGGGGCTATTTACACATTTACCGGCAACCAAAATTCAGCACTTTTTATCCAGTCATCCAGTTGAATTTCAAGCATATTAGATTCTACATTTACTCAACAAACATTCATTAAAGTCGATTTTCTTCTTAAATGTTGAATAGTTGCCAAATTCAAGAAACCAAAGGAAAATCAAAACACAAATAACTCGGTTGCTGCTTACCTTGGCAATAATGTTTTTCGCGATACAATAGGCTATGTATTGTTATTATATTATGGTGTTTAGTGGCAACATTTATATTGTATTTTGAGAATGGCTTCTGACTCTTGAAGCCAAAAGGAAACGTTTTGCCTGCATGGAACGTTTGTTGCAATGGATTTAACCTGATGGACTTGCAAATGAATGATACATTATGTCCTCTCTCTTCATCTCTGGCGGTGATCAGACTTGGTCGATTGTGCTTTTTTAGTAGAAAACTCAAAATACGCTTTGTTTGCTGAAAAAGTGTCAATATATCGACAAAATGAATTCTGATTGATTTTTTAAATTAACTATTACTAGTAATGAAACTAGCTCATGAGGCAAAGAGTTGGCTTCGTTGTGTGAAGTGTTAGTGTATAAGTCTGGTTAGAAAATCTTTTAGTTACTAAAAATTTAAAAGAAAATTACATTTTCATTAACACTCCTTGTTTTTCAGCCCACTTGTGTTTCTGTCGATTATGTCTGTCTCGACTGGGAATAATCGATTTGCTAAATCGGTCAGAATTTAAACGCTAGTCTGGATTGAGTCAATAACAAGAAAAAACAATATTTTCATTCATTTCCATGCATGACATTTTTCAATTGAATGTTCAAGTTTTCAACTAACTTTTTATTAATATTTTTAATTATTTTCCGAGTTTCACAATGAACTTCATATTGACGATTTAACGATGATTAGAATCAAAAGTAAGCCATTGAAATTGAAACAATCAATAATTTGCAAATCAATTGATTGAGAAGAAAGTCTCTTAAGAAGCATAACAATAGAAGAATTATTCTTGTAATGAATTAAATTTTATCAATATAGACTAGACTCTTCATAGTTTTCCATATTTCATTGAATGAGACAGAGAAATGAATTTAAACAAATAATGGCTGCTAAAGTAAGAAGTGTTTTGAGTAAACAAAAAAGTTTCTTTCAGAATAAATATTCGTTTGAAATTCCCGATTCAAAGGAGTTCGATGAAACAGTTTGTAACAAAATAAGACAAACAGAAAGGTTGACAATCTTGTTCCAAATTGTCCGCAATGGTTTGAACCAAAGTGACTCTGTTGAAGTGAATGCGTTTGGCTTTCGTCGATATAATTGGATGGATTGGCTTATAACAGTCTCTTGTTTGCTAACTGTGATAAGGTGCGGAATACTTGGTAGAAATACAAATGATTCGGTTTCCATTTATCTCGGTGATCCATTATTTCGAGTTAAAGATGGTCATGTTTTATTATTGTGGATTTCAGTGGCAGTATTAGTGATGTATCTATTTCGAGAATGGCTTCTGTTTCTTGAAGCCAAAGGAAAATTCAAAGTTCTATCTGTCTGGAGTTTATGCTGTAATGGCTTTAACCCGGTCGACCTACAGATGAATGAACTCAACACCAAAAGATTTCGTTTTACCATATATTTAGTCTCATTAACCATTTATTGGATCATGCTGATAATTCCTCTATTCTGTACGCTTCTGTCTTTCTCACTTGTATTGAGTAATCCTTTGATGTACCAAAATCCTAAATGGGCTTTTTTCGCTCTTTTATGGTCACCTACATTCAGTTTCTCACTTGCTATTACCTTTTTTGCAATTATGGGATTCGGCTGGTACATTATGTGTTCTCTTTACTTTCATCTCTATCGATTACGTGATCTTATTGATTGCGCTGACATTTTACTTAATAACTCAAAACATGGATTGTTTGTTGAAAAAGATGTTCAATTGTTTTGTTCAAAAGTCATTCAAAATCTCAATAATTTTGAAGTCACTTCGCGCAAGTTACGCTACGTATTATTGTCGTATTTTTTTGTTATCTCTTCGGGAAGTGATTTTGACCTCTTCCTTGGTACTATTATCAGAGTCTATGATAGTTTGTTTTGCAATTTACTTGCAATCGGTGGTTTCTCCGTTCTTCTGTCTGTTGGAATTTTCGGCCTCATTTTCGGAAGTTTCATTACACAAGTAATTAAGGGTGATAACTGATAGATGGCAAAAGTTTTGAGCTCTAGTTAATTCAGTTAATTATTGGTTTTAATTGTTCTTCTTTTTCCATTCAATGACTGTTGTAAATCTATATTAAGCTAACACAATTCTCATTTATTAAACACTTAAAATGATCGGTTGATTCCAGTTTCCATTCAAAGCTTACAATCTTTGAACATTAAAAATGGAACAAAATTTTAATCACTTAACCATTAATTTGAGTTGATATTTGATGCGCTTACTTTGAGCTTTGATTAAAGACAGGCAAGGAAAGATTTCCGAGTGATCATTGTGGTATAAAATTTTGTAATCGAGCTGCACATGGACTTTTGTCGCTTATTAATAATTGAATTTAAGCTGCATTTGATGAAATAAACCTAATCACCTGAATATCACCTAGAGTTTGAATCTTGTGCCATTTTTCAGTTTATAGTTTTAATAATCAATAGAAATCTTATGTAATATCAGAGAACTTTTGCCTGCTCTTCAAAGAAATCATTCGATAATTTTAATATGAGCCGTTCGAGGTTCCGACTCTATTTACAATGATATTGACTTGTTTTCCATCTCATTTTCATTAGCTTGATAGATTGACGAGCAGACTGCACCAGCTGAGCTGCAGGAATAAACTTTCAATGCAATCAGTTAGCAAGGTAAAGTTAAATTATTGAATTCAAATGGAGCTCAAAGTATTAAGTAATAGATAAAGAACTTGTAAGTAAATCGCTTGCGTCTACTACAGGTTTCAGAGATAATGGATCGAGCTGCAGGACCATACAACGGATTGAAAATTGGGGACTTTGTGACTCTCGAGAAACGATTTTTCCTGCGTGTAAGATGGGTTTATTAACAATTTTGCTTTGACTTAATAATTTTTTGCAAAATTTAATTTATTTCTTCCAGTTTATTGCAGAAAATATATCAATTTTGATGCTATTTACTGTTAACGTTGGACCTTTGTTGCATTAATTTGATAATATTACGAATCGGCCACCAATAATATGGACCAAAAACCTTTGGCAACAAGACATTTATTGATTTAAAAGTGATATCGACCTTTTAACAATTGTATCGGTTATGCTACCTTTTTAGTACTAACTCAAAATACGCTTTGTTTGCTGAAAAAGCTGTTCAATTATTTTGTTTCAAATCATGCAAGCAAAAGTAGCAATATGTCTGCTTCGACAACATGAATTATGATTAATTTTTCAAATCAACTAGTGCTTCATGAAGCAAAGAGTTGGCTAAGTTTTGTGTGAAGTGTCGTTTTGTTAGTCTGGTTAGGGAATCTTTTGGTTACTAGAAATTTAAACGAGTGTGAAGCGGACATTTGCATTGAACATTTCTTTCTTTTCCTACAACTCGTGTTTCTAATGCTCATGCCTGTCTCGACTGAGAATAATCAGTTACAACTAAAATACTGGTTTGGATTGATTCAATTGAAATGCAATAAAGATGTGAAGCAATAACAAGAAATAACAATGTTTTCATTCATTTATATGCATGACATTTTGCGATTGAATGTTCAAGTTTTCAACGTACTTTTTTATTATATTTTTAATTATTTATCCGATTTTCACAATGAACTTCATATTGACGATTTTAACGATGATCAGAACCAAAAGTAAGCCATTAAAATTGAAACAATCAATAATTTGCAAATCAATTATTAATAATTGAAAAGAAAGTCTCTTAAGAAGCATAACAACAAGAAAAGAATTATTCTTGAAATGAATTGAATTTCATCAATATAAGCTGGATTTTTCATGATTTTCCATATTTGATTGGATGAAGCAAAGAATGGAATGCAAAAAAACGATGGTTGCTAAAGTTAGAAGTGTTTTGAGTAAACAAAAAAGTTTTTTTCGGAAGATTTATTCGTTTGAAATTCCCGATTCGAAGGAATTTGATGAAACTGTTTGTAACAAAATAAGACAAACAGAAAAGTTGACAATCTTCTTTCAAGCTGTCCGCAATGGTGTGAACCAAAGCGACTCTGTTGGCGTGAATACGTTTGGCTTTCGTCGATTTAGTTGGAAAGATTGGCTAATATCGATCTCTTGTTTCATCTCTGTGATAAGGTGCGGAATACTTGGTAAAAATACAAATGAATCGGTTGCCATTTACCTCGGTGATCCATTATTTCGAGTTAAAGATGGTCATGTTTTATTATTGTGGATTTCAGTGGCAATATTAGTAACGTACTCATTTCGAGAATGGCTTCTGGTTCTCGAGGCCAAAGGAAAATTCAAAGTTCTGTCTGTCTGGAATATATGCTGTAATGGCTTTAATCCGGTCGACTTACAGATGAACAAACTCAATACCAAAAGATTTCGTTTTACCATATATTTAGTCTCACTAACCATTTATTGGGTTATGCTGATAATTCCTCTATTCTGTACGCTTGGGTCTTTATCACTTGTACTGACTAATCCTTTGATGTACCGAAATCCTAAATTGGCTTTTTTGGCTCTTTTATGGGCACCTACGCTCTCTTTGTCGCTTACGGTTGTCTTTAGTGCAATTATCGGATTTGGCTGGTACATCATGTGTTCTCTTTACTTTCATCTCTATCGATTACGTGATCAGATTGATTGCGCTGACATTTTACTGAATAACTCAAAACATGGATTGTTTGCTGAAAAAGATATTCAATTGTTTTGTTCAAAAGTTATTCAAAATCTCAATAATTTGGAAGAAGCTTCCCACAAGTTACGCTACGTGTTATTGTGGTATTTTTCTGTTCTCTCTTCGGCATTTGATTTTGACCTTTTCATTGGTACTATTATCAGAGTTTATAATAGTTTGTTGTGCAATTTTGCAACAACCGCTGGTTTCTCTGTTCTTATTTCTGTTGGAATTTTCGGCCACATTTTCGGAAGTTTCATTACCCAAGTAATTAAGGGATGATAACTGATAAATGGCACAAGCTTTTAACTCTAATATTTAGTTAATGATTGGTTTTAATGTGACTTTGGTTTCCATTTAATGACTAATCATAGGTGAATAGGTCTATCATAATCATAATCATAGGTCTATTTTAAGCTAACACAGAGCTCAGTCCTATTCATTAAACATTCAAAATGATCGGTTGATTGCAGTTTCTATTCAAGGCTTACAATGCATGAGCAATAAAAATGGAACCAATTTGAATCACTTAACGAATTAATTCGAGTGTAAATTTGCTGCGTTTACTTTGAGCTTTGATTAAAGACTGACAAGCGAGGTTTTCCAAGTGATCATTGTGATATAAAATTTTGTAATCGAATGAATTATGATGATTGAATAATGATTGTATTAATAATTGAATCTAAGCTGCATTTGACGAAATAAACCTAATCACCTGAATATCACCTAGAGTTTGAATCTTGTGCCATTTTCCAGTTTTCAATTTTAATAATTAATTAAAATCTTTTGTAATATCAGAAAACTTTTGCCTACTCTTCAAAGGAATCCTTAGATAATTTGAATAGGAACTGTTCGAGGTTCCGACTCTATTTACAATGATATTGACTTGTTTTCCATCTCATTTTCATTAGCTTGGTAGATTGACTATCAGACTGCACCAGCTGAGCTGCAAGAATAAACTTTCAATGCAATCAGTAAGCAAGGTAAAGTTAAATTATTGATTTAAATAGAGTTCAAAGTATTAGATTAAATTTTGTGAATCGTTTGCATTTGACCTTATTATACAGGTCTTGGAGATAATGGATCGGGCTGCTGGACCATACAATGGCATCAAAATCGGAGACCTTTTAACTCTTGAGAAACGATTTTTTGTTTCAGTAAGATGCATTGGGAAGCCATTTTCATCAGAGTTCTAATTTTGTTTCTTTTAGTTCATCTTAGAAAATATATCAATTTTAATGTTATTCACTGTTAACATTGGGCCTTATTTTGAATCTTATAAAAGTTCAGCCTAAAAATCAAAGACCAATCAACATATGCCATACCATATGCATAGCAATAAACGTTGGTTCCTCTTTCTTTCCGGATGAACCTTAACCTTTTCCTATGGGTAAGATGGGTTAAGTAAAAATTTTGCTTCGACTCAATAATTTTTTGCAAAATTTAATTCATTTCTTCTAGTTTATTACAGAAAATATATTAATTTTTATGTTATTTACTGTTAACATTGGCCCTTTGTTGCATTAATTTGATAATATTACCAACAATTGTGTGAGGCGATACCAACAAAACCATTGGATTTCCATTACCATTTCTTGTTAGATGAAGACTATGAAAAAATGTCCAATTTTCTTAACTTAACCCTGACTACTAGTGTATTGTAACGTAACGTAAAGTTGCAATTCTTAACTCGAAGGTCAGATTTTTTACACATACTCCTTTGATAATATTAACAACAATAGTATGGACTAAAACCATTGGAAAAGGCATTCATTGATTTGAAAGTGATGTCGACATTTTAATTATTGTGATTTGGATGAAGAATCATCAAATAAATCAGTTATTTTGACTGGTTAAAGTCGCATTTAAACACACTTTAATGGTACTAGAAATTCAGCGATTTTATCCATGCATCTAACACCTTTAGCTTTCACGTTAAGTTACTCATTTTGCTATTAATTGGATTTTACTCATCACTATAATCTATCAAAAATCTATAACCCAATTTTTCTAACAGAAAACTACACAAGAATTGCTCATTAAAGTTTTCTTCAAGCATCGAGCATAGTCGAAACTCAATAATTCATAAATGTTTTAGTGTTCATCGTAATTAATAATTGTATCATTATTATATAAATCTAATTTGCAAGTACTATTGAATGAAATAAATGTATTATAATATTCAAATTTCACAGCATTCTATTAACCGATTCGTAAATTACTCAAGTAATCTAACGTAAGTATGTAAATAAGTTACATCTGCTAATCAATGGTTTTTTAAATCTGTGATTTCGTGGAATGGCCATCAAAGTATTTGAACATCCTTAGCGAAGAAATGTTTAAATTGAAATAATTAAATGTATGATTCTTGGCTAATCGAACTTTTTTTGATTCGTTATTTTTGTACTTTTTGAATACGAATCCCCTTCACTTACTGCCAAAAGAATCATTAAGAGCATAATGATTGCTTTAGCCATGATTTTATTGTCTTTTACTCAAAAACCTAAACCGGCGTTGAGCTTAAACGATCAATAATTTAAAATCAATTACGAATAAATTTAGTTTCTAATCAATCATACCGTTCGGAGAAAAATTAAATTATAAGTTATGTAATGATGTTGCTCTAATGATTATTTGAATTATTTATCAAAGTATGACATTTGAATAGCACCGAAAAATAAGAGTACATTTGAATCAATTGTTTGTGAATGAGCAACCGTCGCAATGAGAAACAATTTACAAAGTTAAAAATAAAATTGATCAAAAAGTTCTCTATGACAATCAAGTTTCAATTCTCGATGAAAAACAAATAATGGCAACCAAAGCCTTGAATATTTTGAACAAACAGGAAAAATACATTTTCAGAAATTTGGAAAAGTCAAGTTATCTGTTTACACTGCCCAATCCAAATGAATTTGAATTAGCAGTTTGTAAAATAGTGAAGCAAACAGAAAGGTTGACCATTGCTTTTCAACTTGATTTTAATGGTCGAAGCAACTCATCTGGAGTGAATGCGTTTGGTTATCGTCGATTCAAATGGATGGACTGGTTAATAACAACCAATTGCCTGATGAATGTGATAAGATTCGGTGTACTTAGTTTCACTTCAAGTGATTCTGTCGCGTTTTACCTTGGCGATCCATTTTATCGTATCAAAGATGGCCAAGTTTTATCGTTATACGCTACAGTAGCGATTGGAATGATGTTTATTTTTCGAGAATCAATTCTAAACCTCAATGCCAAAGGAAGATTCGAAATCTTGTCTGCATGGAAAGTTTGTTTCAATGGTTTCGACTCGACCAACTTGCAAATTAACAATCTTGTTGCCAAAAGATTTCGTTTTACCATCTTTTTGCAGTCTAACCTATGCAGCGAAATTCTTGGACAACTCGTTCCAGACCATTTAATTAACGAACGGCTAAAGGTACATACTTAAATTTGGTAACAATGAGTAGCTACAGATCAGAGCTTCAAGATGATATAAATCAAGCTATAATCCAAGATTGAATTCAGGATCATTTAGGACTTTTCATGTAGCTCGAAAATATGGGGGGGTCTAACTTTTTTGGCATAATTTTTGTCTTATTTTTGATCCTATTAATTAGTGCGTTATAATTTCGAGCTGCAAAGTCATCAGCATAAACTTGAGGTTTCATATTAATATAAAATGCTTAAATATACCAGATTTTAGGAATCGTAAGCGGATTAGAGGACATTTAAATAAGCTATTAATTTAGAGTTAAGGATTTTCGAAAAAATACAGAGACGCGCGAATTTCAAAACAGCCGAATAAACACTTAACTATTTCTTGCAAAATTTTCAAATTTCTACTGGACATTAATCATGATAAGATGTATAATTGCTGAAAATTTCAGTCGTTTATCTCCTTTAGTTCCTGAAAAAATCTTGATCTTATCTGTCCAAGAATTTCGCTGCATAGGTTATTATTTTACATAATGTAATGCTTTTCATTCCTCTACTCATATCGTTTATGTTTCTCACAACATTACTGACCAATCCTTGGACATATAAAGTTCCTAGATTGGCTTTTTTCGGTGTGCTTTGGTCATTTTCAACCATCTTTGCTGTTAGTCTTCATGTAAATGCTTCTATTGGATTCTTGTGGTACATAATGTGCTCTTTTCAATTTCACCTCTACCGTTTATACGATTTATTGGATTCTGCCGATGACTTGAATTACTGGCCAGTTGATGGAAAAAGACTTCGATCATTTTGTGTGTCAATCATTCGTCACCTCAACAATTTTGAAGCGGCTTCTCACAAGCTGCGCTATACTTTGTTGTATTATTTTTTCTTCATTTCAGCCGCAGGAGATTTCGACATTTTTCTTGGAATGGTTGTTAAAGTTTACAATAATTTTTTTGCAAATCTATTCACAATCTTAGGTTCTTTTATTCTGCTAGTTCTTGGAACTTTTGGTTTAATTTTTGGAAACTTCATCTTTCAGGTAATTTAGACCCAGTTTTGACTAATTCAGACCGTTTTGCCATTTTCATGCCTGTGTAAATTATTACTCTGAGAACCTTTGATATATCGGAACTGGGACTTGAGTAGAAGAACATTTCAAATTGAAGTGCAATGTTCAGCAAGCCTTTAGGATCAGCCTCAAATTTATTGACCATTAAACAACATTAAAAGGTTATTTTCTGCAAAAGCAGCTAACACACTGAATGACACTTTTTCGTAGATGAATAATACTTGATATCGTGCAATTATGAACCCAACGATGTAGCTGATCGATTTTCAGATCATTTAAAAGTCATATTTACAAATGTATTGAATGACTTCCAGAAAAAGTCTCAGTTGTACTTTACTTGACGAATTCCCTGTCCAAGTTCTCTCACATCAATGGTTTTGAGTTATTGACCAAAACAGCTAGGAAAATAAAACGTATCTAATTGATATTTAACGATAATAATGACAACCCGACATTTAATTGACTTTTGTCTGTTTTATACTAGCTGAATAAGTTAACAGTTAAACTGCATCAACTATCCACCAAGAGCAAACTTACGCTGTGTACAGCAAACAAGGTAAATATTGATAATAATTGCATGTGAGTAACATTGAAATGAACCAGCTCAAAAGTAAACATAGTTAATAAAAAAATTATTGAAAACTAATGAGTTTTTTGATTTCTTTTGATTCGTTATTTTGAGAATATGATTTGATGCACTATTTCATGGTTAAATGAAAAAGTTCAAGGAAATTCTCTTCAATTTATGCGAGTTAAAAAACTTCAATAGATTAAGCGCATTTCATACTTTTATGTATAATTTTCATTTGCGTTCTAAACTCAGAAAAAGTCTCAGGTTTAAACCATGATTTTCCAATTGAACTATTAAGTTCGAGTTTGCAAGTTTTTAATAATTTGTGTTTAATCATTTATTTGGCTTCTGAATAATCAAACACTCATATCGAATATTTCATACCAAAATAAGTTCTGAGAAAGTCAACTTCTAACACTGTAATTCATGGTTATATCGTTCTTTGAAGGTCATTGTTGAAATGTTGGACCTTTAGCACCATTTGTTTCTGTGACATGGACATAAGTACTTAAAGGCAAAAAACTCGGCGTATATTTAAGCTTTTCTATGTACATTACTCTTATATGCAGGTTTTGGAGATAATGGATCGAACTGCCGGTCCATACAATGGCATCAAAATCGGAGACTTTGTGACTCTTGAGAAACTATTTTTCGTATCGGTAAGATGCATATGGAAGCCATTTTGATCAGACTTCTAATTTTGTTTCTTCTAGTTCATCTTAGAAAATATATCAACTTTAATGCTATTCATTTGCAACATTGGACCTTATTTGGAATCTTCTAAAAGTTCAGCCTAAAAATCAAAGACGGATCAGCATATATCAACAGAAATTGCTTCCCTTTTCTCCGGGTAAACCTAAAACATGATATCGCGAACTTATTTCAACTTATTTATTTTCAAAAAAGTCCTCTAATGAAAAGGCTGTTAAAGGAACTTCACGAAGTGTTACCCGGTGATTTTAGCGTTCTATATCTAAATTGAAAGCGCTCGTCAAGCAGATAAAGAGTGGTATTTTGATATGCAATGTTATGTTACACAAAAGTTACAGAGTTTCCTATTGAAACTACCTCACGCTACAAATAATTACCTGAGACTTTTTAAAATGTCAGATTTTGATTTTTGGATTAACTTTTATCAAAGTGGGTATTCAGTCTTGTTTTGCATTTCGTACAATAATCGTAGTTTTGGACATGATAGATAGAGTGTAAATCGATTTTAAAAAAGTCAACGGATAAATTGAATTAAAAGTGTGGATAAATCTAGTCTCTAAGCAACGATTTTCGAAAATATATGTAATCGCAATTATATTGATTTTGGATACTTGAATTATTTATCAATGCATGATAATTGAATAGCAACGTATAATAAAAACCATTTTTAAATCAATTGTTCGTATATGAGCCATCGTGACAAATTTGAAGCGTTTCCACACAAGATTCGCTATCTTCTGTTGTACTATTTTTTCTTCATTGGTATTGCAGGGGATTTCAACCTTTTTCTTGGATTGATCGTTAAAGTTTACAATGACTTTTTTTGCAAAGATGACAATCTTTAGTGCCTTCGTTCTGCTATCTCTTGGAATCTTTGGTTTAATTTTTGGCAATTTCATCTCACAGGTAATTTAGAGCCGTTTCTGGTCAATATTTATTTATTTCTATATTCTTTTAATTAGCTCGATACGTTAACAGTGAAGCTGCACCAACGATCCACCAAGAGCAGACTTGGAATGTGCACTGTAAATAAGGTAAATAATAATTGCCTGTTCATCTTTAAAATGGACAAGAGCAAGTCTGAGTATGATAATGATTTCTCGAATATCAAATGAAAAGTTTACAATGATTTCTCAACAATTATTTCACAAAAAGCACAATTCATAATATCAATTCATTTGTGTAAAAATTTGCTAAACAGAAAGGCATGGTTTAGCTACATGTATGAAGTCAGGAATTGATCAGAATTCAGATTAAGGATAAATTCAAACAGCAATCATCAGTATTCCAAAACATTTATCCTACCAAATCAAATTTTATCCACTAGAATTGCTCTATTTCAAAAAATATTCATCATCACAAAATTTCAACCAATTCTTATCTTAGAAAATATATAAACTTTAATGCTATTCATTTGCAACGTTGGACCTTTGATACAATGACTCAAGTATATTGCGAATCCCTCTGATCAAAATTACAGTTACGTATGTGTACCTAAGCTGTAATGCTTCTTTTGACAATGGCTCAAGTTTTGCATCGCTATGTAAAAACTTTGTAAAAAATAAACATGAAATTAATATAATCTGAAAATTTTCTAACCTTATCATGCCAATAATAACTATTCGATCATCGGCCAACATTTAATCGCCAACTTTTCAAAATGTTGTTCCTGGACAGTGACCGTTTCAATAGAAAGTAAATAAAAAGTTGCACACAATTTAATATGAGATGCCGTTTTCATGAAAAGTTATATCGCTTGTGGAAGATTGATTGAACCTTAAGGAAAAATTAAATAATAAATGTGTAATGATGGTGCTTTAATGATTGTTCAATCCATTAATAAAAGTAAAATAATTGAATAGCATCAAACAATAAATGGATTTTTAAATCAATCATTTGTGAATGAGCAACCGTCAAATGAGAAACAATTTACAAAGTTATAATAAAATTGATCGTAAGTTTAACAAATGAAATTCAAAGTTCAATTTTCACAGTCGCTCACGGTTGCAGTTCTAGAAAGATTATAATGGCAAAAAAACCCTTGAATGCTTCGAGAAAACAGAAAAAATCAGTTTTGGAAAATCTGTCCAGTTATTCGTTTACAGTTCCCGATTCAAATGAATTTGATTTAGCTGTTTGCAAGCAAGTAAAACGAACAGAAAAGTTGACCATTGTCTTTCAACTTGACTTTAATGGTCGAAGCCAAAGCAACTCTTCTGGAGTTAATGCGTTTGGTTATCGTAGATACAAATGGATGGACTGGTTTATAACCATCAACTGTTTAATTCATGTGATAAGATTCAGTTTACTTACTTTCAGCACAAGTGATTATTTTGCAATTTACCTTGGAGATCCATTATTTCGTGTTAAAGATCGTCAAGCTTTATTGCTGTGGGGTGCACTGGCGGCCGGATTGATGTTTGTTTTTCGAGAGTGTGTTTTAAATCTCAATGCAAAAGGAAGCTTTGAAACTTTGTCTGCATGGAAAGTTTGCTTCAATGGTTTTAATTCGTCCAACTTGCGAATGAGCAATCTTGTTGCCAAAAGATTTCGTTTCACCATCTTTTTATTTTCTATTTTCGCGTACAGCGTGATGCTTTTCTTTCCCTTTTTTGCATTATTATTGTTATTTGTACCATTACTTTCTAATCCTTGGATATACGAAATTCCTGAATTAGCATTTTTCGGTTTTGCTTTTTCCTTGCCTTCGATCTTCGCTTTCACCTTTCTTTTGAACAGTGTAATCGGATTCTTCTGGTACATAGTTTGCTCTATCTACTTCTATCTCTTTCGATTATATGATCTATTACAGTCTGCCGATGACCTGGAGAGACAATCGGTTGATGAAAAGCAACTTCAATCATTATGTTTGGAAATCATTCGTCATCTTAACGAATTTGAAGCTGTTTCACACAAGTTTCGCTATTTACTGTTATATTATCTTTCAATTTTTGCTGTTGCAGGTGATTTTGATCTTTTTCTTGGAATGATTGTTAAAATTTACAATGACTTTTTCGCAAATTTGCTTGCAATCCTTGGTTTCTTGATTCTGCTATCTCTTGGAGTCTTTGGTTTAATTTTTGGAAATTTCATCTCACAGGTAATTTAGCATTGATTTTAGGTAATTTGTAAATTCTTTTTATTCCTTTAGCTGAATGTGTTAACAGTTAAGCTGCATCAACTATCCGTCAAGAGAAAGCTCACGATGTGCTCACCAAACAAGGTAATTTTGGTAATAAAAGCAAAAGCAAACAATAATAATTTATCGCGAATAAGTTTTTAAGTTCTCGATGTTTGCTCAATTTGAAATAAACTAGTATCATCTTCAAAAGAGGACAAACTAAATCACAAATTAAGAACATGATTCAAAACTTGCAAATATTGTGCATCTGATTTTTTGTTACAGGTTCAGGAGGTAATGGATCGAGCTGCCGGGCCTTACAATGGTATTAAAATTGGAGACTTTCTGACTCTTGAGAAAAGCTTTGCTATATCGGTAAGTAGAAGAGATGTCATTTTGATGAAACTTAATTTTGTCTCTTTTAGTTCATCCTAGAAAACATATCAATTTTAATGCTATTCATTTGCAACATTGGAACTTCTTTGGAGTCTTCAAATAGTTCAGCTTGAAAATTAAAGTCGAATCAACATGCATCAACAAGCATTGTGTCTTCGTTCTTTCCGGGTAGCATAATTAAGAGCATAATGATTGCTTTAGCCATTATTTTATTGTCTTTTACTCAAAAACTTAAACCGGCGTTGAGCTTAAATGATCAATAATTTAAAATCAATTACGAATAGATTTAGTTTCTAATAAATCATACCGTTAGGAGAAAAATTAAATTATAAGTTATGTAATGATGTTGCTCTGATGATCATTTGAATTATTTATCAAAGTATGACATTAGTAGTACCGAAAAATAAGAGTACATTGGAATCAATTGTTTGTGAATGAGCAACCGTCGCAATGAGAAACAATTTACAAAGTTAAAAATAAAATTGATCAAAAAGTTCAATTCTATGACAATCAAGTTTCAATTCTCGATGAAAAACAAATAATGGCAACCAAAGCCTTGAATGTTTTGGACAAACAGAAAAAATACGTTTTCAGAAAATTGGAAAAGTCAAGTTATTCGTTTACACTTCCCAATCCAAATGAATTTGAATTAGCTGTTTGTAAAATAGTGAAGCAAACAGAAAGGTTGACCATTGTCTTTCAACTTGATTTTAATAGTCGAAGCAACTCATCTGAAGTGAATGCGTTTGGTTATCGTTGATTCAAATGGATGGACTGGAAAATGGAAATATCTAATGGCAGATCTTCTATGGTTCCTTAATCGGGACCTCAGCCTAATTTTCCTTATAACTATTGCTAGTTAAATGTTCCACATTTGAATAGTGATCAATAGTAAAATCAATTTGAATCGAAATTAAATTGTCAATACATATTAGCAATGCATCATCATAAATGAAACGATCACGATATCACAAGTGCAAATGATTTCATGATACTTACGTATTAGCAAGGTAAAGATGTATAAAAGCAGGCAATTGAGGTTGAAATAGTTTCAGATATTAATATTGAACAGATATTACATACTTGATCTTACATGCCATAAGTTTGCGATCCTCCATGGAAATTAAAACAATGGCTGATTCCACTGAAAGTTCGGTGAGTGTCCAAAGAAACTACTTTTTAAAAGATTTGGCAAATTTATTTCGCTATTCATTTGTAACTCCCGATCCTAATGAAGTTGATTTGTGTGCTGCTCAACTTGTAAAGCGAACTGAAAGGCTGACCATGATCTTTCAAGTTTCACGCAATGGCTTTAATCAAAATAACTCTATTAAAAATACATTGGGCTATCGTCGATATAATAGGCTTGATTGGATCATTGGAATAATATCTTTAATTAATGCATTAAGATGCATAGTACTTATTTGCGATAGCAGTGAGACTGTGGCCATTATTCTTGGCGATCCTCTTTTTCGTAGCAAAGATCGTCAAATTATAATTATATTTGCATTAATTTTTTTATTCACAATGGTCATATTTCGAGAGGTGATTTTGAGCCTTGAAGCCAAAGGAGACCTTAATTTATTGTCCGTATTGTTGTCTTGTCGCAACGGTTTCAATCCATTTTGCTTGCGAATGAATGATGTAAACATGAATAGATTTCGCTTGACTATTATTTTAGTGTCCATTGTTGCTTATTGCACGATGCTTGTAGTTCCTTTTTTTCTATCAGTTGGGTTTTTCATTCCTTTTCTGGCCAATCCTTGGACGTACAAGATTCCTGAATTGGCATTCTGTGGTTTCCTTTGGTCACTTTCAGACATTTTTATTGCAACTTTTCTTTTGAACGCGATTCTCGGATTTAGCTGGTATTTCATTTGTGCACTCTCATTTCATCTCTATCGGTTGATGGATTTGTTAGACAAGGCCGATTACCTGAAAAAATCAATTAAAGTAGCCTCGAATGAGAGAAACATAAAGTTGTTAAGTTTACTAATCATTCGCCGTCTCAATAGTTTTGAGTTGGCAACACGCAAATTACGTTATGTGCTCTTTTATTACGTTTTTGTATTTGCTTCTTCGGGTGATGTGTACATTTTCCTTGGACTGATAGTCAGAGTCCATAATGACCTCTTAGCCAATCTTCTTGCCGTAGCAGGCATTTTTATCCTTCCGTCTATTGGAGTTTTCGGTCTTGCTTTTGGAAATCTCATCTCAAAGGTATTTATTAACTGAATTATTGTATTCGTTAAAAAAAACTTTCTTTTCTTTTATTAGCTCGATAAGTTAACAGTTGGATTGCACCAGTTGACGCTGATGAATAGACTTTCATTGAGCACATCGAGCAAGGTAATGAACACTTTTTGTTACTAGATACTAAATTAATTGATGATTCCAAAATATATTAAGAGACTGATATATGCACGACTTTTATTTTAGGTTTTGGAAGTAATGAATCGAGCCGCTGGACCATACAATGGCTTGAAAATCGGAGACTTTGCGACTCTTGAGAAGAGCTTTTTCATATTGGTAAGATGCATTAACTATTAATATTTTTTGAACTCATAGAAATCTATTTGTTTCAGTTCATTGTAGAAAACATATCAATTTTAATGCTATTCACGGTTAACATTGGACCTTTGATAAATTGAGTGGAAATTGTGGATTCCAAGTGTAATCAAATGCCAAGAACTAACATAGATTAACATGGATTTTTGATGAATTGGAATGCATCCTGGCTTTAAATGAAAAGTCTATTGTCTTTTTGTTGCCGCTATTAAGGAATTATTCAATGACTTTATACAATGCTCAGTGATTTTTGCAAGGTTCATGTGAAAGTATTAAAAATTGTTTCAATTTTAAAGTGCGATTGTTACGAAACAGGAACATGGTCTCTCTGTTTCTATAATAACTTAACAAGGTTTGATTTTACGTGGCACTCACCATTTAGTCTTTTAGCAAACATATCGTTTTAATAACAAATTAAATTATACGCTCAATGTTATTAATATTTGATGATATTGGTTTAATGATGGATGTGCAACAAATAATTCAATTAAAAGTGTGAATAAATTTAGTTTCTTAGCAACTATTTTTCTCAGAAAATAAATATTTCCATTATATTGAATCGATGATTATTCAAGTTATTTATAAAGTGTGACAACTGCATAGCACCAATGAATGGAAAGTTTGAAATCAATTGTTTGTGAATGGGCAATACTCACAATGAAAAACAATTTACAATTTTGATATAAAATCGATCGAAAACTGAATGCTTTAAAAATGAAATTCAAAGTTGATTTTAATCATGTTGCACTTCTGAATCAATCTTATTCATTTACTAATGCGTTTCATTTAGCTGTTTGTAAATTGGTAAAACGATTTGAAAGATTGACTAACGTCTTCCAACTTGAGTATAATGGTCGAAACCAGAGCAACTCAGATGAATGCATTTGATTATCGTCGATACAAATGGATGGACTGGTTCATAACAATCAAATGGTTATGCGCTTTAATTTGGTGTATTTAGCACAAGTGATTCTGTTGCGTTATACCTTGGAGACAATGAATAGTACAATAAATATTTCAATTTTGCTCATTTTTCGGAATGCATTTTGAATCTCAATGCCAAAGGAAGATTTGAAATATAGTCTTTAATTTTAACCAAAAAATCTGCAAGACGATAGACTCACAGGTGAAAGCCATTAGGGTTTTCATAACTCATCATCCTCTTTCTGATGACATCTCTCTCACTCAAAACTGGCTCGAGTGTTTCGGCTTGTTAGTTAACAGAGTGTTTTCAACTCAAAAACGTAAAATTAATCGAGATAAATCTATCGAAAGAGAAATTTTTAGAGCAAAAATTGCGTGATTCACCTGAAAATTGTTTATACTGTTAAACTTTACCTTAACAATTTGTAAAAAGGCCAGAAGTGCTGTTAGATAGAGCGAGTAAATTGTCAGGATTTTTGACATTATACAGTAACAAATTGATTGAATTGAAATTTTGTGGATCAATTCAGTCTCTTACGCCGTTGTTAGCAATTGCAACGTTAGGAAAATTTCGTTATAAGTTTTGTGATGATGTTGCTTTAATGATTGTTCAAATCATTTATAAAAGCATGATGATTGAATAGCATCGAACAATAAAAGGATTTTTAAATCAATTGTTTGTGAATGAGCAACCGTCAAATGAGAAACAATTTACAAAGTTGAAAATAAAATTGATCGTTAAACTAACAACATGTAAGTTTTACAAATGAAATTCATCAGTTCAATTATATCACAGTCAAGTTGCACTTCTAGAAAAAGTATAATGGCAACTAAAGTCTTGACTACTTTGAACAAACAGAAAAAATACATATTGGAAAAGTTTTCAAGTTATTCGTTTACAATTTTCAATTCAAATGAATTTGATTTAACTGTTTGTAAGTTATTAAAACGAACAGAAAGATTGACTTTTGTTTTTCAACTTGACTTTAATGGTCGAAGCCAAAGCAGCTCTGCAGTGAACACACTTGGTTATCGTCGATACAAATGGATGGACTGGTTCATAACAGTCAACTGTTTGATGAATGTGATAAGATTTGCTGTACTTAGTTTTAGTTCAAGTGATTCAGTTGCCATTTACCTTGGCGATCCATTGTTTCGAGTTAAAGATCGTCAAGCTCTATTGATGTGGGGCGCAATGGCGATCGCAATGATGTTTATTTTTCGAGAATGGATTTTGAATCTCAATGCAAAAGGAAGCTTCGAAATATTGTCTGCATGGAAAGTTTGTTTCAATGGTTTCAACTCGGCCGACTTGCAAATGAATGATCTCGATGCCAAAAGATTTCGTTTCACCATCTTTTTATTTTCTATTTTTTCGCATAACGTGATGCTATTTATGCCTTTCTTTGCATTATTCATATTTTTTATACCATTACTTTCCAATCCTTGGACATACAAAATACCTAAATTGGCCTTTTTTGGTTTTGGTTTGTCCGTTTCATCCATCTTTGTTTTCGCACTTCTTTTAAATACGGTAATGGGATTCTTCTGGTACATAGTTTGCTCTATTTACTTCTATCTCTTTCGGCTATATGATCTACTGAACTCGGCAGAAGACTTGAATCACCAATTGGTCGATGAAAAGCAACTTGGATCGTTTTGTGTGTCAATCATTCGTCATCTTAACGAAGTTGAAGCTGTTTCTTATAAGTTTCGCTATTTACTGTTGTATTATCTATCAATTTTTGCTGCCGCAGGTGACTTCGATCTTTTCATTGGAATGATTGTTAAAGTTTACAATGATTTTTTCGCAAATCTGTTCGCGATTCTCGGTTTCCTCATTCTTGTAGCTCTTGGAACTTTTGGTTTAATTTTTGGTAATTTCATCTCACAGGTAATTATGATTCGATTTCGCTTAATATTTTACCCATTTTAAATTCTTTTGATTTTTTTAGCTGAATAAGTTAACAGTTAAACTGCACCAACTATCCACCAGGAGTAGACTTACGTTGGGCTCAGCAAACAAGGTAAATTTTGGTAATAAATGCGTGATTTATCTTAAACAAAATCACGGATTGAGGGTATAATTAAAAGACTCGCAAATGGTGTTCATCTGATCTTTTTGTACAGCTTTTGGAGATAATGGACCGAACAGCCGGGCCATACAATGGCATCAAAATCGGAGACTTTGCGACTCTTGAGAAAAGTTTTGCGATATCGGTAAGATGAGTAAAGATTCGATTTTGACCAAAATCTTAATTTTGTCTCTTCTAGTTTATATTAGAAAATATATCAATTTTAATGCTATTTATTTGCAACATTGGACCTTCTTTGGAATCTTCTAAAAGTTCAATCTAAAAGTCGATTCAACATCTATCAAACATCGATTATGTTTGAAGTTCGGCATTTGAATTCTATTTAATAGTTCACAAAAGGAAAGTAGAATTGACTGAATGATCTGAAATATGGGTTTCTTTGATGATTCTAAACGATTTTCTTATATAATAGTTTGAATGTCAAATGCGATACATCAAGGGTAAAAGCTGTCCATGTAATCATATCCAATCAACATTATCTATCATGAACTACATGCTACTATTTATTATACAAATGTTAATCAATGCTAATAACCGTTTCAATAGTAAAGGAAGAAAATGTCGCCAACAATTTAATACCAAATTTAGATTGACGAAAGCAAATGCGAGTGTTGCCCATTGCTGGAAATGCAGAAAGTCTTTCATCACAATTGTTGTTTACGAATTTGAAACTCATTGAAAAATTGGCACGATTTTTCAGTCTGAATTATTGATAATCTACATGATTAATCATGATATTAATAATTCAAGTCGCAAAAGAAAGAGATGAATCTTAGTCAAACGAAGAAAGAACAAATATTTTTCATATTCTGAGATAATTCTGCACGACATTTTGTGAGTGAAATGATCAATTTTCGTCGATCTTCTTCTTTAATTATTTTTCAATTGTTAAATGAACTTCAATAAGAAGGGATTTGAATGAAAATTATGAAATTCAAGTTTCAATGATCAATATATGACCAATTAATTGAAAAGACATATTTAGTCTTATAGCGATCGTGACAATAAGAAAGTTTTTTCGAATATTAATTTTTAATTGTAACGACCATTAGAGTAGACTCAAAGCCAAACTAAGCAACTCTGTAACATTAAATACGACTTCTACGCGTTAAGCTACCTTTTATTTTCCTATTTTTTGTCTTTCTTCAGCAGGTGATTTCGGCCATTTGACTTGGTACTATCATATGGGTTTACAGTGATTCGTTTTCCAACTCACTGGTATTTTCGATCTTCTAGTTGTTGGAATTTTAGACTCTCTAGATACTTTATTTTTCCATCTTCTGCGACATATCGTCCGTTTGAGGACCACTTGTAGACTATTGTAGTCTATCTAATTTTACGTCCAATCTGCCTTATTTGGACTTCGTTATTAACTTCCAACAGAAAAGTTTCATTTAACCATTCCTGTTTAAAAATTTACCTGCGTTGGCTCACAAAAATGGCAATTCGTTGTATTGACAATTCACTTCACATTCTTGATACCATGGTTCTAAAGTTGACACCTGATTGGTGTATTAGAACGGTTGCTGATCGCTCAACTCATTTTTCATCGGCTATTATAGCTCAAGAAGTTGCAAAGTCCAAGAAAAAAATTTACTTGCTACTCGAGTTTTCTTGGAAACTCACAATCAAGTTATGTGCACCATTTTTGGAGTTTCTCATTTCTCACATTGTCAGTAGAAAGGGAACGGAAAGTTGAAAACTCAAAGTCAAAAACTTTCTATCAAAAGGGAATTTTTCGGATTATTTAAATCTTGTTGAAAACAACTGAAGTCATTAAAGATCATTTCATATAAAAACCTCTCTTTTTCTTATGCCATTTTCGTGTTGAATTTTTTACTTAGCGTTTAAATAAGTGTTGAGCCAATTTTGAAAACAAGTTACAAGTCAATTACGCACCAGTCTTAAGGTAAGGGAACAGAAACTAAGAATTAGACGAGATAATCGAAATCAATAGTTTGCACAGCTAACCATATCCAATCATGATTATCCATCATCGAACAATATTTTGCCATAAAAGTGTTCAAAATGATAATCGATGTTAATAACCATATCAATGGAAAGCAAAGAAAATTTTGAATACAATTTAATACGAGATTATGCCATTAAGATGAAAACAGCTTGAAATTGGTTGACGATTAAAGTCAGAGAAAATGAATGGAACGAGAAAAATAATGAAAAACTGTAATAATTGACAAAAGCAATGAAAAGCCTTAGACGAAAGCAAAAGTTGATTACAAATGTTGCCCAGAAATGATCATTTTTTATTACCTTTATTATTGCATTTGCCAATGACTATAATCATAATGGTACTAATGGCAATAATAATAGCAATAATCCACAGAATGAGTTATCATTTGATATTGCAAGTCAAATTATGGTTCAACCAATTTAACCACAAAAACGGAGAAATGCAACTTTTACCTTTTCTTGTTTTACATTTTTTTTCATTTCTACTTTACTCTTTCCTTCTTTGCGTTCCAAATCAATTGTTGCCTCAATTTACATGAAGATTATCAGTTTGCATATGTTCATTGAATGGTGAAAAAGTTTCACTCAATAACGATAATGTAAACAGAAAAGAAAAGGAAGGCAAAATGATGTTTATTTTTTTCGCTCTTCATGTTTTCTTGTTTATCAAAATGTTATCCAGACTTGAGCAGTAATTTTATACAAACACTGTTATCTTGTTATTTTTATTGGTAAAACAGATTGGTTACCATTATTGGTACAGTTATGGCCGATAATTGTTAAACAATCAAATAATTAATCCATTTAGGATGTTGATCTTTACGATAATCAATAAAGTGCGATAAAAGTTATTCATGAAGGCAATGTTCAGATACAGATTATCATTATTATTATGATTAACATTGGCAGCTAGATAAAGGGAAGAGAAAAGGAAAAGATGATCATTTTATTGTACATGAACATGAAACATTCATTATCATGATGATGATGATGATAAATCAAAGGTACTACAGTGCTTGTCAATTAATATACAGACTAAAGTAAATGTGAACATGAACCAAATGAACTGATTAGTTTCATTTGTATCGTAATGGCTCAACATTATCTTGATGGATGACAGTTCAAGTCGTGAGAGTAAACAATATTCAAGAATCAGTGTCGAGACTATTTTCAGGTTTCAGATCAAACAAAACATCTTTCACCAAAAAATGACATCTTTTTTGAGCCGATAGTGATGAGTCATCACTGATGACCATTTAGTGAAGTTTGAGAAAGTTACACTCGACTACTTTCTGTTCATCAGCCGCACAGAACATTTTTAATCTTGGCTGTCTTATCGAGCTCATCTATGAATGCTGTTAGATTTTCATAGGAAACATCATTTAGCGTAGAAATATTTCGCTTTCAGAAAATTGAAAATTATTTTGCTAAAATTATATTGTGATTGGATTGGTGAGGTGATGGGTTAAATTTTGAGCTAAACTTGCATAACCTTCATGTCTATTATAAGTTTGATATCCATGGAAATGGTTTAACAAACTAACTATTATAATGAGAGGCAAATATTTGCTTTTATCGCAGACATGATGGCCCGATGATTTAATCCAATTTATACCGGCAAATTGAACTTTAAATGGTGTTTCTATCAGGATCGAATCAACTTTCAGTCATCAAAACATTATGATCAATACAGTTGTTTTTGCTATCAATTTGTTATCTCGATGCAAAATAACCCGATGTTTGTAAACTACGAGTTATCCCAAACAGTTGGCAAAGTTGAACTTTGAGTCAACATTGGAAAGTCTGTTCAAGTCAGCATTAATTCATATCCAAATTGATAAATTATTGCCTCATTAGCATGCATTTTGACTCTCATGATTTATTGATCAATTTGGTTCAATTTAGTCAGGCTTAATGTAAACTTTGATATTCACAGCAATGGCTGAATCTAATAGATAAACTTATCCATTAGTTTCATTCCAACAAAACAGAGCAAAAACATTCACAAGCAACTATTATACAGGGCGATTCAGCTAAAAGGTTAGGATTCTTTCGGCTATAATTTGCGAGCCGGTTCACCGAGCTACCTAGAAAATCAGTAGATCTTATAACTCTGTAGCATTTCGATGTCGAGTTTGCAATGCTATCGAAGGCAGGCCGTTTAAACTGTTAAAGGTTATAGCTAGACTGTTTCCCACGATATGCAAGGGCATCCGTGTTACCGAAAATTGTCTAGAATAAATGATTAATTAATTGATTAATTGATTAAGTTTTGTAATGATGTTGCTTTATTGACTATTCAAGTGATTTATAAAAGTATAATGATTGAACAATAAAAGGATTTGCAGATCAATCATTTGTGTATGAGCAACCGAAACAATAAGAAACAATATAAAAAGTTGGAAATAAAATTAAAATGTAAATTTCAATTAAATCACAGTCGAGTTGCAGTTCTAGTAAAAATATGACAACCATAGTCTTGCATGCTTTGAATAAACTGAAAAAATACATTTCGGAAAAGTTGTCAAGTTATCAAGTATGTTTACGTCATATTGTTGCATTTACAGTTCCTGATTCAAATGAATTTGATTTAGCTGTTTGTAAGCTAGTGAAACGAACAGAAAAGTTGGCCATTGTCTTCCAACTTGACATTAATGGTCCAAGCCAAAGAAGCGTAACTGGAGTGAATGCGTTTGGTTATCGTAGATATAAATGGATGGACTGGCTCATAACAATCAACGTTTTAATGAGTGTGACAAGATTCATCGTACTAACTTTCAGCACAAGTGATTCAGTTGCAATTTACCTTGGAGATCCATTATTTCGTGTTGAAGATCGTCAAGTATTATTGGTGTGGTTTGCAATGGCGATGAGTATTATGTTTATTTTTCGAGAATGGATTTTGAATCTGAATGCAAAAGGACGCTTCGAAATATTGTCTACATGGAAAGTTTGTTGCAATGGTTTCGACTCGAGCAACTTGCAAATGAGCAATCTTGTTGCCAGAAGATTTCGTTTAACCATCTTTTTATTTTCTATTTTCGTTCATAACGTGATGCTTTTAATACCTTTCTTTTTATCATTACTTTTACTTGTATGCACTCTTTCCAATCCTTGGATATTTAAAATGCCTAAATTAGCATTCTTTGCTTTTGTCTTGGGCTCCTCATCCATTTTCGTTGGCGATTTTCTTTTAGCTGCTGTAATTGGATTCTTCTGGTACATTGCGTGCTCTATTTATTTTCATCTCTTTCGGTTATACGATCTATTACACTGTGCAAAAGACTTGAATCACCGATTGGTCGGTGGAAAACAACTTGGATCGTTTTGTGTGTCAATCATTCGTCATCTTAATGAATTTGAAGCTGTTTCTCATAAGTTTCGCTATTTACTATTGTATTATGTATCAATTTTTGCTGCCGCAGGTGATTTTGACATTTTTCTTGGAATGATTGTTAAAGTTTACAATGACTTTCTCGCAAACCTACTCACAATCCTCGGTTTCTTCATTTTGCTATCTTCTCTTGCTTTTAGTTTAATTTTTGGCGATTTTATCTCACAGGTAATTTAGATTCGATATTGGTAAATAATTTATCCATTTGAAATTATTTAATTCTTGTAGGTGAATATGTTAACAGTTAAACTGCACCAACTATCCACCAAGAGCAGACTTACGATGGGCTCCGCAAACAAGGTAATTTTCGAAAATAACAGCCAAAGCGAAAGTTCACTTATCAAAACGGAACTCAAATAAATCACAAGCTGCGAACATAACTCGAAACTTGAAAATGGTTTGCATTTAATCTTTTTGTACAGGTTTTGGAGGTAATGGATCGAGCTGCCGGGCCTTACAATGGCATTAAAATCGGAGACTTTGTCACTCTTGAGAAAAGCTTTGCCATATCGGTAAGAAGAGTAAAAATGTCATTTTTATCAAAGCGTTTATTCTGTTTCTTCTAGTTTCTCTTAGAAAACATGTCAATTTTAATGCTATTCATTTGCAACATTGGACCTTATTTAGGATCTTATAAAAGTTCAGCCTAAAAATCAAAGGCTGAAAGATCTTTGCTGAACGATCTTTGCTAGGCTGTTGGATGCAAGGGAATCCGTGTTACCAAAAATTGTCGCGAATAAATGATTAAATGATATGATTGGGATTGTTCTTGAGTATCACTACACTCCCACAGTAACAAATAAATAAAAAGTTCGTGAATTGCACTCTAAGCAGAGATTGAATTATAAGTTGTGTAATGATTCTGTTTTAATGACTATTCAAGTCATTTATAAAAGTATAATGATTAAACTATAAAAAGATTTGCAAATCAATTATTTGTGAATGAGCAACCAAAACAATAAAAAACAATTTAAAAAGTTGAAAATAAAATTGATTGTAAGCTAAAAGTTTTAAAAAAGTTCAATTTAATCACAGTCAAGTTGCAGTTCTAGTAAAAGTATAATGGAAACCATAGTCTTGAATGCTTTGAATAAACAGAAAAAATACATATTGGAAAAGTGGTTAAGTTATACAGTACTTTTACGTCATATAGTTACATTTACAGTTCCTGTTTCAAATGAATTTGATTTAACTGTTTACAAGTCAGTGCAACGAACAGAAAAGTTGACCATTGTCTTTCAACTTGATTTTGATGGTCGAAGCCAAAGCAATTCATCTAAAGCGAATGCGTTTGGTTATCGTCGATATAAATGGATGGACTGGTTTATTACAATCAACTGTTTGATAAATTTTCTAAGATTCAGTGTACTAAGTTTAAATTCAAGTGATTCTTTTGGAATTTACCTTGGAGATCCATTATTTCGTGTTAAAGATCGTCAAGCTTTATTGATGTGGGCTGCAATGGCGATCGGAATGATGTTTATTTTTCGAGAGTGGGTTTTGAATATAAATGCAAAAGGAAGCTTTGAAATATTGAATACATGGAAAGTTTGTCTCAATGGTTTCGACTCGACCAACTTACGAATGAATGATCTGCAAGCTAAAAGATTTCGTTTCACCATCTTTTTATTATCTATTGCTGGGTATAACGTGATGCTTTTAATTCCTTTCTTTGTATTACTATTTTTTTTGTACCATTACTTTCCAATCCTTGGATATACAGAATCCCTAAATTAGCATTTTTCGGTTTTGTTTTCGCTTTTTCATCTACTTTCGTTATCGCCCTTCTTTTTAATGCTGTAATTGCATTCTTTTGATACATGGTGTGCTCTTTTTATTTTCACCTCTTTCGGTTATACGGTTTATTGCACTGTGCAAAAGACTTGAATCACCAATTGGTCGATGAAAAGCAACTTGGATCGTTTTGTGCGTCAATCATTCGTCATCTTAACGAAGTTGAAGCTGTTTCTTATAAGTTTCGCTATTTACTGTTATATTATCTATCACTTTTTGCTTTTGCGGGAGATCTCGATATTTTTCTTGGATTGATTGTTAAAGTTTACAATGACTTTTTCGCAAATTTTTTCGCGTTTCTCGGTTTCTTCATTCTGCTAGCTCTTGGAACATTTGGTTTAATTTTTGGCGATTTCATCTCACAGGTAATTTAGAATCAATTTTGGCTGTTATTGTATGCATTTTCAACTTCTTTTAACTCTAATTTTCTTGTGATTAGCTGAATAGGTTAACAGTTAAACTGCACCAACTATCCACCAAGAGCAGACTCAAGATTTGCTCAGTAAACAAGGTAAGTTTTGATAATGAGAGCCAAAGCAAAAATGAGTTATAATAAAATCTCATAAACAAGTTGATTAGCTCACGTTGTTGGCTCTATTTGAAAGTAAATAAAACACTTCCCAGCACAGAACTCAAACTAAATCACAAGCTAAAAACATAACTCGAAACTTGAAAATGGTTTGCATCTCATCTTTTTGTACAGGTTTTGGAGGTAATGGATAGAGCTGCCGGACCACACAATGGCATTAAAATCGGAGACTTTGCTACTCTTGAGAAAAGATTTGCCATATCGGTAAGAAGACTTAAGATGTCATTTAGATGAAACTTAATTTTGTCTCTTATAGTTCATCCTAGAGAACATATCAATTTATATGCTATTAATTTGCAACATTGGACCTTCTTTGAAGTCTTCGAATAATTCAGCTTAAAAATTGAAGTCGAATCAACATGCATCAACAAGCGGTGTGTCTTCGTGGAAAGGATTTTGTGTTTTAGTCGTTGGTTCGCAAAAAATTCGCAAAATATCAATTTAAATGCTATTATATTTGCGCTTAACATTGAGCGCCTGTTACATTTTACAATTGTCTTTAAATAAAAGTATCAATTTGTATTTTCCCTCAACTTGGACAAATCACTCTATTTGATTATGTCTGAATGAAACTTGGAGCAACGTTATCCCGAATTTGTGCCATAATGCATATCAAGATTTTCTGATATTCTTGTATTGCTATTAACCCTCCGTTGCTACTCTTAGACTTTTTTGTCCAAAATAATTTTTGAATGTTAATAAAATCAAAACCTTATGAGTTAGAAACTTTTGACTCCGGAACATTGTCAATCATAGATATGAGTGTGTATATCTCGAAAACGAAGAGCAAGGACATTATAGTTTACCTGTAATATTGATATAAAGGGTGATTGACCCAAGTGATCAAAAGCTGAAGAAGTAAGCAAACGCTATTTCAGAAGTACTTAGTAACCTCCAGTTTTCAAAACTACTAGACTACTACAGTGCTTGTCAATTAATATACAGACTAAAGTAAATGTGAACATGAACCAAATGAACTGATTAGTTTCATTTGTATCGTAATGGCTCAACATTATCTTGATGGATGACAGTTCAAGTCGTGAGAGTAAACAATATTCAAGAATCAGTGTCGAGACGATTTTCAGGTTTCAGATCAAACTAACATCTTTCACCAAAAAATAGCATCTTTTTTGAACCGATAGTAATGATTTTGACTCAACATTGGAAAGTCTGTTCAAGTCAGCATTAATTCATATCCAAATTGACGAATTATTAGCATTATTAGCATGCGTTTTGATTCTCATGATTTATTGATCAATTTGGTTCAATTTAGTCAGGCTTAATGTAAACTTTGATATTCACAGCAATGGCTGAATCTAATAGATAAACTTATTCATTAGTTTCATTTCAACCAAAAAGGGCAAAAAAGTTCACAAGCACCTATTATACAGGTAAAGCTAACAGCTATACAGCTAAAAGGTGAGGATTCTTTCGGCTACTATTCGCCAACCGGCTCACCGGCCCACCTAGAAAATCAGCAGATCACATATCTCTGTAGCATTTCCATGTCGAGATTGCGTTGCTATCGAAGCCAGGCAGTTTAAACTGTTAGAGGTTATACACTGTAGCTAGACTGTTTTCTTCCGATATACAAGAGCATCCGTATTACAGAAAATTGTCTAGAATAAATGATTAAATGATTTTGCGGATCCGGCAACTGATGTGTCCCTCAGGCTAGAGA
>NW_015449945.1:1873201-1890794 GCF_000239435.1 Tetranychus urticae | reverse complement strand
TTCCTTCAGCGCCATCTAGGGGGTGACTTTTTCAACAATTTATTGAAAAAAGTGGTTTTTCATCAAGTGGTCTCTCTTGTTATACTCTTTGGATCAGACGTCTAAATTCATACTAAATTTAATTGGTTTGAGATAACCAGTGAAAAGATAAGGTTAGCCACATTCAACACCATCTTTTGGTCAAAATCATCAACTTACCAACTCAAATAAAGAACGATATTGGAGCTTTCCAGGAGTTCAATCAAGCAATCATTTAAAAATCGTAACTCGGATCGAATGCCAATTCAAATAATCCAGGATAAAGCTCAAGAGAAATATACCAAAGATTGTTCACCGTAAAATTACACAATGTTGAAGATTATGAAGATACATAATGAGGTACGCCAACGGAAATTAATCAACTAAATCAATCTAAACAAATGCCATAAAAAGAAGCAAAAGTAGGGTAGCAAAAACAAAGAATAGGGTACAAGAGACTCCTCGTCAATACTACCGTGTTTCCGCCCATTCTAGCACCGAGCTTATTAAAAAGTAGGTTCACTTTTAAGCCAATTTTTTTTCAATTTAAATGCTCCTGACTCTTAAGTATGAGTTTAAAACCGGTTTTGTGGCAATTTTTAATCTAAGAAATTTTGATAATTTTATCAATTATACTTTGAGATTGATTTTGTTAATCAAGCAACTACCGTTTCCGTTTTATTCACATTAAGTGTGTTTAGCAAGTAAAATGCCTTTTTTACCTATGTTTAAAAAACGGAAATTAAGTCCTATTGAACATGATCTAAGTGAAAACGTTGAAACGTTTAATACTAATTTCCCTAGACCTTCAACAAGTTCGACGATATCAATCGATTTTAGTAAAATTGGTAAACTTCAAGAACAAGAACATGTGCCTCATTCAATATCAACGGTTTCAATAAATTTTGCTGAAAACGGTGACCTTGTGAGCAAGACAATCTGACCCCCTCAATATCAACGGTTCCAATAAATTTTGATGAAAATGGTGAACCTTGTTAGCAAGAAATTATGATCCCCTCAATACCAACGTTTTCATTCAACTTTGATGATAACGGTGAACAATCTGAATCTCACGAACGTTATGATCTGTTATTTTCACAAGAGTCAACTAAGGACGCACAATAATCATTGTCTCAAGAACAAAACTGCATCAACCGTTTAACTAACCGTTCTCCTGATATCGAGACAGACAATTTTTGGTCCGCTTTGCTTGGTGACGATGGATCTTTGGATTCAACGATGGAAGAAAATACCACTTCAAGTGATCAACGTTGCGAATCAGGTTCATCAAAATAGATTCGCAGACGGAAAAGTTACACAGCTCTGGATGATTTGAAGTACGTTTCATTTGTGCATGAAAAACGGTTGAGTCTCACAAAGGCGAGCCACATTGAAAATCTCTAAAAGGAATCTCCAAAGTTGGATAGCCCAAGAAGATACATTGAAAAAGATACGTGATAATCCAGACAACGTTGTAAGATTGCGAAGTAAAATACAAACGGTACAAAACCTAACCTAAAGAATACAAACCTCGACACCCTGAATTTGAAAGCAAACTTTTAGAGCAATTCTGCAAGCGAAGAGATTCAGGTCTTAGAGTAACGTTAAAATTGTTTAGAGAAACTGATGTGAATATTGCTAGAGATTTAGCTATTGAAAATTTCATTGTTTCGAACGGTTATATTTCTAAATTTTTGAGCCGTAACAATATAACGTTGAGAGCTGCTACCTCTGCTGGACAAAAACTTCCAGAAAATGCAAAAACGTTGGCTCTAAATTTCATTAGTAATGTTGAAACAATAAGACAAAAGTTCGTTGGTTCGCATATAATTTATGCAAACATGGACGAGGTACCGGTTTGGATCGACACGCCGTCCAATCATACTTATGAATCACGCGGTCAAAGTTCCGTCAAAATGTCAACAACCGGTCATGAAAAAACAAGATTCACCGTTGTGTTAGCAGCACTTTCTAACGGTGAATTTTTGAAAAATCATGCTTCCAAGTTTGATTCCTTGGATTATATTAAAAAAGTTCTCAAAGGTTCAAACGGTTTAAGAATTTTTTTTTGTCAATTCAAGATTTATAAAAATCATATCCAAAGTGGCAACAGCCATATAAATATAACGATTGTTGTATAAATCGTTTTTTTCCAAAACGTTAAAACACCAGGAGAAATATACTCCATGGTGTAGATAATATAATACCATTGATGTCACTTTTGGGTCTAGTTTAACGTAACTAGCAAGACCAGATAAAAATTTTTCTGTCAAACAACGGTTCAATTCACCCAAAAGGCAACATAAACGTTTGATCGTTAAATCTTCACGGCTAGGTCTTTTTGGCCACGAAATTTTAGATAAACCGTTCCCATTTCAGGCTCCATCAAACACCTAAAGTTGGCCTTACCATCAACAATAAATTCCTTAATCAAATTGACTAAAACGTTCCTCTCAAGACTAACAAGGAATTGTCTGTAAACGTTTTTTATGGCGTCGATATCCGTAGTTGTAGACGAACATTCGTCTTCGACTTTGATGTTAGTCCACGGCTTTAACGGTGTAGGAATGCGATATGCCAAACTTTCAATTTTTGTTCCACTGAACTGGTCAATTTTTATGTCTAAATCGTTTCCATCAGCTTTAACTACAACCGGTATAATGTGATTTTTGTAATTAAAAAATACAGGAATGCCTTCCAATATATTATATCTACCAAACGTTTACCAAAGCCGTTTTAACGTTTGTCAAAAGTTTCATGATTGCCAAATGTTTGCCTTTTGGGTTTGGGCCAGTTTTGTCAGGATGAAATTGACGGCAAAGGTTACTGAAACTGAATAAATGAAAGATGTAAGAATAATCGATTCATGAAAAAACGTTTAAATTAAATTCACTTACCTTCTGTTTGATATAGAAAAATCTCTGGTGTTGAAAAGGTCTAAAAACGTGTAAACCATTTTGAAAAAAACGTTGAAAATCAATGAAACAGGTTTGAAGATAAAAATTTAATTTCAACTTTACTTAATGAGTTAAAAGGACAAAATGACCCATAGTCATTGATTAGATTTAATTTCCTCTTCAAAACGTTTGCATTGATAAGCTTTTTAAGCTTATCACCTTTTTTGTGCAATATTGCTCATTATCTTACAGATTTAGCTTTTTTACTCACTTTTAAGTCACCGGGCTTGTCAATGAGTGTCAACAGTGACTTAAAAGTGAAAATTTTCATTAACAAGCCCGGTGCTAGAATGTGCGGAAACACGGTAATTGTATTACTCTTTGAATACAACCATTTTAATTGAACCGAAAGGTAGCAATAATTGGATTTGCAAGAAAAATAAACAAAACTAAAAGCTAATGTTTTAATCACATCAACATAACTAGATGGTGCTTAAATAATAAATTTAGCTGAAGCAAAGATTAAGCTTTGACAAAGATTGATTTATCATGTGATTTTGTGCTGCTTTTAATCAATGAGCAATTTGTTCTTATTATTTGATAAATATTGGATTTAATCATGTATTTATTTCCTTTGATTCTCGTTAAAGAAGATTGGATAAGAGATTCCCAAGAAATTCTGATCAATTTCGCGATCCCTTGCAATTGAACATGAAAACAACAGAGAAGGTTAGTTATAATAGAATATATTTTCAATGATTGAATCATATCGATAAAATCTTTTTACGTCATTCGATGCATATTTAAGCAAGCAAATTCATTGACTTCAATCTTTAACCATTAATCATTGAGTCAAAACTGTTACCATATTTCAGTATTTCCGATTTCCTAACTATTTGTGTGTGTTATTTGTGTTAAAATGAATTTTTCAATTTTATTAGTCGTTCTATTTTGTTCAATTGTCACCGCTATTCCAACTCCAGGTGAGTTATTATTATATTTGTAAAAACTCTTGATTGCGATTCATAAAGTACTAATGTTTAATCCATTTTTCAGCTCCAAATGATGGACGTTCATTGATTGATCGAGTTGCTGATGAAGGAAAACAAATGTACTCATCCCTTGAAAAACAACATCCAAGTAAGTTATAATTTAAACATAAAAATAGACTTATTTTTTGATAAATTTACATTGTATAATATGTATTAATAATTGAATTGCATTGAATTTTTCTGGTTACTTTGGATATTTTCAGATTTCTTGCCTTACAAAACTATCTTTGATGCAATTGAAGCTGGTAGAGTCGCCAAAAAGTTACCAGGTGTTAATGTGAATAAGGATTACCAAGAAAATGTTCTTGAATTGATTGAGAATTCATTGAAATATGTTTCTTCATCACCAACAAACATTTCATCTGAACAAGTCTACCAATTTGCCAAAAGTTTCATTTCTTTTTTAAAACAAAGATTCCCTGGTAAGTTGAATAACTGTTGAAATCATTGAATATTTTAGAAACTACTGCAAAAATTAATTATTTTCTAATGTAAAAATTTTATTTTCTAGATAATCCAAAGATTTCAGGACTTTCGGATCAACTTGAAGTCGTTCACGATTCAAATCTTTCATATGGCTATGAAAATGGTGCACCTTCAATCAAGAATTTAAATTCACTGCTATGGAAAATTTCAGAGCTTTCATTTTCTCAGTGAAGCCTTTGAAACTTCTGCCTGTCTAATAGTTAGTCATGTACCTGAATATAATCATTAAAATATAATGGTTTCTACCCAATTGTTTGCTCATTCAGAGATCAAGAGTCTGTAAAAAGATAGATCTTATCGGAGTGATTTTCACGTGAAGTGTTTATGAAATTGTTTTCAAATAATGATTGTCCATTGTCCTAAAATAATCAATCGGTAATTATCAATTGGTTTTATCAACAACATTATAACCAATGTTTTAAGGATTCAAAGGTTTTCTTGGTTAATAGGTTTGTTGTCATACATTAAACTGCATTTCTCCACTTGTGATTTTGTGTCTCAATCGAAATGTTTTTAACCGATTATTTTGTCTTTTCTCAACCCTTATACAGCTTAGCAACTGGACTCATATTTTTATTTGAGTTTAATTTTCTTGTAACGACTATCAAAAGATTATTCCGATTACCATCTGGACCATGGGGACTTCCAATCGTTGGTTATTATCCATTCCTAAAAGATGAAAGTTACCTTGAGTTTGATTCTTTATCCAAAAAGTATGGACCAGTCTATAGTTTAAAGTTGGGACAACATGATGTTGTTGTCATTTGTGATTGGGATCATCTTAAGTTAGCGTTTGCTGATGAATCTCTGCTTGATAAGCCACATGAGCTTTTCTTTGAAGGATTGATCAAATATCCGTCTTTTGCTGAGATGTCTGGCGAGCATTGGCGTTCTCATAGACGTTTATCTTTACATGTACTTCGTGATCTTGGTTTTGGTACGAGTAAAATGGAAGAGGCTATAAGTAAAGAAATACAACAATTTTTACCAACCATTAGTGAGGGTAAAGTGGATTTTTTTGAAAAACTATTACCCAGTGTATCAAATAATATATCAATCCTATTGTTCGGTCACAATTTCAAGTATTCGGATCCGTTCAAAGTCGATTTAGATCATAATATGGATCGTGTTAATCGAGCTTTTCAATTTGCTGGTTTGAGTGCATTCTTTCCTTGGTTGTTCAAGTTATCAACTTTCCTTGGGATATTTCGGATGAGTGTAGCTTACAGCCATGTACTCGCTGTTGAAGGTTTACTGCAAAAAGAAATTGATAAACACCAAGCTGAATCTGGTAAAAGTGAAATTGATGATTACATTGATGGCTATTTGGTGGAACAAAAAAATCGTCAAAATAAAGATGAAAATGATCAAGTGTACAGCATGGGAGTTTTAAGGCGTAATTTGACTGCATTTTTCGCTGCTGGGTCTGAGACTGTTACTGCTACATTAGCATGGGCTATGATGTATTTGGTTTATAATCCTGAATATCAAGACAAGATACGAGCTGAAATAGCTGAGGTTATTGGATTTGATCGAGAACCTGTCTATACGGATAGGAATCGAATGCCTTTCACAATGGCTTATCTCAATGAAACTCAACGAATCGGGTCCATTATTGCTGTTAATTTACTTCGTCGAGCCTCAAGAGACACAAAGATTGGTAAATACAATATTCCCAAAGATACTATTGTAATATTCAATTTATGGAGCATTCATCGAGATCCAAAGCTATGGCCTGAACCAGAAAAATTTGATCCCAATCGATTTCTGTCTGAAGATGGTAGCAAAGCTGTTAAATTACCTTACTTGGTCCCCTTTAGTGGAGGTAAAAGGATTTGTCCCGGAGAAGGCCTAGCCAATGTCGAAACATTCTTGTACCTTGTGAATATTTTACAAAAATATCGAGTTCGATGTGATCCAGATGTAAAGTTGTCATTTGAAGCTACATTTGGTGTTTCAAGGCGACCAAAACATTCACCTCCATTAATTTTTGAAAAAATCGGTTAATTTTGGAATTTCATTGCTGTGCTCTTTGTTGCTCTGCTAACCAGACCTAATGGATTCTGAAATTCACCATTGTTACCATCAATAAATTGTCCATGTCTCTTTTAATATTTGTTGTATGTTGAAGAAATGTCTTAATTTCTCTTCTTAGGTTTAAATAAAATCATAATTATAATAACATAATTTTAATAGTTAATAAACAATAACTTTAAGTTTTCATCAATAAGAACTGTTTTGTGCATCAGACAATGTTCATTTTAATAAAAAAATTGTCCAATGTATAATATAAAAAGCTTAAGAATGTATTTTAAATGCCAAATGTACAGCAAAACTCAATAAGCTAAATTTTAAGACTATGAAGTGGCCTGCACGGCCACCTGACCTCAATTTAATGGCAATTAAGGTGGATGTTTGGGGGTGGGTGATTATTATTAGAATCGCTTGACGATTAGATAAAATATAGAATCTCTTTGTGCAAGAAAAGTTTTGTTCTGAAGTGTAGTCAGTAAAAATTGTCTTTTTTTGCAATATTTTATTGTTACCGTCTTAATCTTTATCATCACCCTTTGACTTATTTAGTTTCCCGAGTTGATTTCATTGGAACAGTCATTTGCAACTCTGCTTTTTTAACAAATCCTTTTTTAGCAGTGAATTTAAATCCAGTGAATCCAGCAGCAAACGCCGTTATAAATACTATTGTCCCCAATCCGATTGCTAAAGAGAAGTCATTTGATTTCGTTGATGTTTTCGTTAATGATTCAGTTGTATCAGTTTGTATCGGTGGATCAGCTTCACTCTTTCCTGTAATTTTCTTATGGTTGATGTAAATTGAACAAATTTTGGTTTTGCTTTTTGACTCTTCAAATAGTTCAGAATTATTAACATTATTTGGTTCCAAGTTTGTCAATGAACAACTCGTCAATGAAAATTTTTTATAGTAAATTTGACTATAATCAATTGTTTCGCAAAATTCAAAAGTAAAACAATCAGAATCTGTATTGCATTTGGAAGCACATAAATCTAGTGATAAATGGTCAAAGGTTCTAACAATTGATTCTTTCATATCATCTCTCAATGCAAGTCCAACTTTATGTTCAAATTCAAGTTCAGACTTTTCTGTGAAACCGAAAAAATTGAATAATTAGTAAATATTGACCAGACTTTGAGCAAAGATTAGATTAAATAAATGGTATTTACTTGAATAATGGGAACATCCAGCTTCAGCCTTCTTCCAGTTTGTTGCGTTTATTTGATGAGCTACATCTATCGCAATATGATTGACATGTAAGAAACAAACAGATTCATTTCTGAAAAGAATTGAGAAACAAAATAGAATGAGAATTCATTAAATTATTACTACTATAAGTATTACTAATTGTAGATAAATATACAATAATATTGCAATAAATTTACGAGTATCATTATCAATAATACCATAGGTAGTATGTTGAGTCAAGTTGAATCATAAGTTGAAAATTGTATGACTATTCAGAATCTGGATCATCTAATTGCCTGTATTATGCATTGATCGATTATCATGATTGTGACCAATGGATTTTAACTATTTATGATTTGCATCCGAGTTCATTTTTCACATAAAATACTGAAACTTTGTGATAAGTTTCGACCTACCTTTGATCATTATCTTGACAGTAATCAAATGATTCACAATTGAAATCATTCGATTGCGCACATCTTTTAGCACAATCACCAATTGGTACATCAGATATGGTTGAGACGGCATCCAGAACTAGATTTTTTCCAGGATACTCATGGAATAGATTGATAAATGATTCTAAATTGAAATTGAGGAACAAAATTAGTTGAAGAAATACAAAATGATGAGATAATGAATTTACTTTGATATATGTCACATCCATCTGCATGGCTTGTTTTGTCTTCGAATGTGTCGTTTAGTGAACTCGATGTTTCTCCACTCAGAATACATTCCTTATTCTGATTGATACAATATGAAAGTGTATTACAATCATCATCATTCAAACAAGCCATGAAACATTCGTTTAGAGTACTTTTCTCAATCTTGAATTGTCCTTCATTGAAATGGCGATCAGTTTTAATGATCGGAAAATCTTCACCTCTTAAAGGTCTAAAGGAACCCCGTCTATGTAATTCTTGGGAAATGTCACCAATCTCTTCAGGTCCATTCACAATGAACAGATCTTCGAATCCACCTTCTTGGAGCTTATTCCTTATCTGTTGTAATACATGTGGCATCGGCGATAAATAATTTTTGCTAACCAATGGCTTAACATAAGCCTCTGACCCTCTATAATAAAATTTACATTTATCATCGTATATTAATTCGGCAGTATCCCAAAAAAGATCTTCTTTTGTAAAAATTGAACAGTCATAATCTGTACAGAAACTAAAATCAATACAATTTCGAGTTGAACTGCACAGTCGTTCACAGTCCTCGACTTTAAATATTTTTAAAGTATTTAAAGGATGCCTAATTTTACGTTCATCAAAATGACGATAAACATCAATGAAGTGCACTGAATCAAACAGCTTAACAGTAACATATACATTAGAATCAACTCCCTGTGCATGAATTTCACCAATGCGTGTTATTGGAATGAATGAAGCCAAGAATTTTTCAGTGGATTCCTTGACTGTTTCCATATTGTATTCAGTCATCAAAGGATTTGAAAAGAAGAGTTGAAACCAAGTATAGCTTCCAGGTTCTTCATAACAACCAGAAACATCGAATCGATCTTCGTAATCAATGTAAGTGTCTTCGTAATTAATTATGGTAACTTCCACTTGAGTTGGAACATCAGCGTTATTATAATGATAACTATCATCGAATCGATTTGGGTTGAATATGACTTTACTTGGAACAGAATTACTGGTATTTTGAGTATAATAATAGTCCACAATGGCATCAACTCCATTTTTGAAGAGGTCATCTGCTCTGTACTCTTCCACTCGAAAAGGTCCTAAAGGTATATCACCAATAAAAGTTGGTGCATGAGCTGAATCTGGTTTCATTACCAGATAGTACAATAGATTGAAACCACGATATAAATTAAGTGGCCAAGCAGTGACCAGTGTAACAGCAGCAGAATAATCTGATGTTACATAATGGCATCGACCAGTGTGTTCATCAACTTGAAATCTTCCTAAAGGAGGAGGTAATTCAATGAAACGAACAGAAGTACCATTTTCTTGGATTTCGTACGAAATAACATCGCCTCGTTTCATTACCCGAGCAGTCGATTTGATAGGGTCACGGTCAGAATAGGTTATTATCGCTTCCATGTCCATAGTAAACTTATTAACTTGACTAAAATCTGGTAATAGAGTAGATGGACGAGTACCTTTACGAGCACATCCATAACCCAATGGATAAGGAATGGGATCATCTGATGATATGACAAGTGGTTTGAACATGTAAAAGTTGTATACATATTTTGAATCAGAATCAAATTGCTTTTTTACTTTTCGAGTCTCATTTATTGAAATGACCTCCTGAGTGTCAACCCATTTAGGATAATACAACGAGAAACGATAAGGTAATGAAGTCTTAGCATCAAAGTAAAAGTCAATGTAAGGTCCTCTAGGATTAGTACAATAAAACCAATGATTAACACTACGACCATCAATCAGTTCGGATCCTGTGAATGAAGCTTTATCACTTATACTGTTGGCATAAATCATCAATCCTGTTGGTCCCAAATGAACCAAATCCTTGCACATCTCTGAACTAGCGACAATATCTTTTGGTTCAAACCAATCTTTGATCGATTCAATCTTCTCATTCTGGGTTAAGTCTAATCTTGTACATGTATTTTCTCGAACGCCAATCTTTTCCTCTGTTGAATGATAATAATAACGTCGATTCATTTTATCTTGAATGGTTGCTTCCAAGTCAATAAAGCCAACTTTATTTTGTAGGTCATAATAATCATGGACCAAATTGTTTCGAGTTGGATTAATGACTTCAACAGAAGCATGATAACCAGTTTGTTTATCAATCAAACTGAGAACATTTGGAACTTTTAATTCACCAACTTTACCCCTTTCAGGGCATTTGAAAGTATCACAAAGAATTGAGTTTATTGAGTAAAGAAAACAAAGAAAAAAAGAAAAGTGGAGAAAATTTTTCATCTTAAACTCTGATAATTGTTTTGATTTTGTACACTTTGATTGTTGATGTTGGGAAAAGGGACTTGAATAAAATTAATCAAACACTTTCAACTCTTATTTGAACAAAAATTTGCAATCAAATAATGGCGTGAAGAAAAAAATATCTGAAAATGTATAAGCGTTTAAAGGGGCGTCAAAAGAGTAAAGTTACGATTGTAAGTTCGAATGGCATTTTTGTTCGAGGTGAAAATGTGTGAGCGTCAGATGACTGATTTACTTTAATTTTAACAATGGAGGTGTGAAGTTGCAAAGATTACCGAAGCCAACAATCTTGATTTTACCTGAAAGTTGCGATGATAAGTCTTGTCGATGATTGCTCATCTTTTATCCTTTAAAATAGCTCATTTTTTGTTTGTAATAAGAAATTCATTTTGAGCAGATCAAAATCAATTTCGAACGTGATCTGGGCATTTGCACTGATTCAATGTTAAAGAAACTAAGTGGAATTGGATGTGTCCCAAGCATTGAAAAACTTTTCCTTTAGTAAATCGATAGACTATCGATAGAGTAAAATTAAATGTTCATGCATAAAAAGTTTCCGCGCTCTTAATTGACCAGTTCGCGAGATTTCATTTGAGATTTATTTATTATAATGCATTCTGAAGAAAATGTAAATTATCAATTTTTTTTGCTTGAAAGTTTTATTTTAATTGCTACTCACTGATTAATAGCATGGAATACAATTTTATTTATCTTGGGATCAACATGAGTCACACACATATTCGTGCGAATCCTTTCCTCAAAGAACAAGGGGCTTTCTATCTTGCGAGTTGTTAATATCACTGAGCAGCTCGTACTATGAAAGGTAATTAAAATCCACATCGGTAACCATCAAGTGACTTGAAAGTGAATAGCTTGTCGCTAACTCAGATCATTTTGATTACAAATCTATAATAGAAAGTCCAAGCAGAATTGTGTTAAGTGGTTATCATCCAACTTCGAGTCCAGACAAAGAGATTCTCATTCTTTATATTGATATCTATTCTATTCAAAATGTACTTGCAAATGCTAGTACATTTAGATGATGTGCACATTGAAATGAGATTTCTCAAGATCTAGTTTAAAATAAGGTTCAAGAAAGTATTATTCAATAAAGATTGTCGGGAGAAAATATTGATTCAGATATTTTTCATTTTTAAATGCACTTTTCCAAATAAAAACATGAATTTATACTAAAACTCATTGTTTCCCCTGGATTAGCCTCCAACTGGAATTGGATGTCCACATTACTTATCTGGAAATAAACGATTTCCAAAGTTGCAAGTTTCTCACCTGCACCTCACCATGGATGAACGAATCCAAGGTTTAAATACGTCTCGATCACTCAGTGAGGTTAGTATTTATCAAACAATGATTAGTGTTACATGTTATTTATATTAGTGCAATAGTATTGAACTAAATCATGAATATCTCATAGTGGGAACAAGATCCAACATTGAAATCGGGTCTAATCAATGTTCAGTGAATTAACTATGAAACTTATCGTCGATTGATCTTTCATTTCAAAGATGAAATTTGTAAATGTTGAGTTCCCAATACTCTTATTTGTCATTTGTCATTAATTCATTTTGATTTCAAAATGTTCTCCATTCTGTTGTTTAATAAGTTGTCCATGCACCCTTTAATATTTGTTGCATGTTAAAGAAATCTTTTGCCATCTCTTATTAGTGGTAAATAAAATCCTAATTAATCAAACAGTGACTTTAAGTTTTATTTTTCATCAATGATAACTGTTTCGTGCATCGAAATGCATGAATTATGTTTATGTGAATAAATATTAATAAATTGCCCAATGTATAAAAAGCCTAAGAATGTATTTTTTAAACACCAAATGAACTACAAAACTTGATGAGCTGAATTTTAAGATTAGGCCTGCACATTCACTTGAGCTCAATGTTATTGAAAATTAAGGTGGATGCTTTGGGTGGGTGGTTATTGATAGAATCTACTAACGATACGATAAAATATCGAATATCTTTATGTAATTGATCCATCCCTTCGACTTATTTAGTTTCCCGAGTTGGTTTCATTGGAACAGTCATTTTCAACTTTGCTTTTTTAACAAATCCTTCCTTAGGAGTGAATTTAAATCCAGTGAATCCAGCAGCAAACGCCAATATAAATGCTATTGTCCCCAATCCGATAGCTAAAGAGAAGTCATTTGATTTCGTTGATGTTTTTGTTAATGATTCAGTTGTATTAGTTTGTATCGGTGGATCAGCTTCACTCTTTCCTGTAATTTTCTTATGGTTGATGTAAATTGAACAAATTTTGGTTTTGCTTTTTGACTCTTCAAACAGATGAGGTTGAATGTTACTTGGTTTTAAATTGGTCAGTGTACAACTCGACAATGAAGCGCTTCTACCCGAAATTTGATTATAATCAATTGTTTCACAAAACTCGAGAGTAAAACAATTGGGATCTGAATTGCATTTGGAAGCACAGTGTTCTAGTGATAGATGGTCAAAGGTTGCAACAATTGATTCTTTCATATCATCTTTCAATGCAAGTCCAACTTTATGCTCATAATCAAGTTCAGACTTTTCTGTAAAAGTAAGAAGATTGTTTAATTAGTAAATATTGACCAGACTTTGAGCAAAGATTAGATTAAATAAATGGTTTTTACTTGAATAATGGGAACATCCAGCTTCAGCAAACTTCCAGTTTGTTATATTTATTTCACGAGTTTTATCTATCACAATGTGATTAACATGTAAGAGACAAATAGATTGATTCCTGGATGGAATATGGATGAAAATAACAAAAAAGAAACTCATTAATATATACTTCAAAATCGTATTTAGATAAGTAGAACTGCAAATAAAATTAATAATTAATCTTTCTTTGATTTGTTTTACAGAAAATAGCCGTTGAATATGTCTTTATATTAGGCCGTCAGTGCCTAAATATTTATATTAGGCCGTCAGTGCCTAAATATAATATATAATTCACTTTTGGCAGATAAGGTGACTGAAAGATAAATAGTTTGCCTTTATGCTGTATTGAAAAAATATAAATCGCAGATAAAAATTGCTTTGTTAAATTTTGGATTCAATTTTTTGATTAAATCAATTGTTATCTACAAATTGTATTTTCAATCCAATTAATGTCATTTTAATTGTTAATACAAGTGATAACAAGTGATATTGAGAGTAGATTAATCAAGATTAGAAAAATCAATTAATATTCAAGCTATTGGGTGGGAAATCAAGTAACTATGGTATTCACCAAGTATAAATTATTATGCGCAAATTTCAAAGCAATTTGCTGTTTTTCAATAATTTTTAATGATGTTGCGCATGACCCCAACAAAATCGGCCTAATATTATTTTGCGTAAGCTAAATTTCTCTTTCTCTGGTCATAATTTTAAATAGTTTGAGCTTGTATTAATCAAAAATGAGTTTTGTATCAGTTTGAAGTTCAGTCTCTTTTAAAATCCAATGCTTTGAATAACCGTCAATATTTAAATAAAGTTCATCAACAGCAAAAGCGGCAAAATAGTCAGTTCAACTTACCGGTTATTATTGTTTTCACAGTAATCGAACGATTCACAATTGAATGATTCTGATTGAGCACATGTGCTAGCGCAATCACCAATTGGTACATCAGGTATGGTTGAGACGGCATCCAGAACTAGATTTTTTCCAGGATACTCATGGAATAAATTGATAAATGATTCTGGATTGAAATTGAGCAACAAAATTAATTCAAGAAATACAAATTAATGGGATAATGAATTTACTTTGATATATGTCACATCCATCTGCATGGCTTGTTTTGTCTTCGAATGTGTCGTTTAGTGAACTCGATGTTTCTCCACTCAGAATGCATTCCTTATTCTGGTTAACACAATATGAAAGTGTGTTACAATCATCATCATTCAAACAAGCTATGAAACATTCGTTAAGAGTACTTTTCTCAATCTTGAATTGTCCTTCATTGAAATGGCGATCAGTTCTAATGATCGGAAAATCTTCACCTCTTAAAGGTTTAAAGGAACCCCGTCTATGTAATTCTTGGGAAATATCACCAATCTCTTCAGGTCCATTCACAATGAATAGATCTTCAGCTGATAGCCCAAGCAAACGAAAGTTGCCTGATGAGACTTTATTCCTTATCTGTTGTAGTACGTGTGATATGGCTGACAGATAATTTTTATTCACTAATGGAATAAGATCAAATTGATACTTCGACCGAGAATAAGAAATACATCCTTCTGTGTAGTGGAATGAAGTTGAGTATTGAGAGCTACGAGTACTTTGATATATTGAACAATCATAATCGTCACAATAGCTGAAATCAAAACACTTTTCAGTTGCACTACAGAGCTGTTCACAGTCTTCGACTTTAAATCTTTTAACAATATATGCAGGATTGTTAATTTTATATGTATTGTGAAGAAGATAACCCTTAATTAAATTTACACGATCATAAAGCTTAACAGTAACATACACATTAAAATCAACTTGTTGTGCATGAATTTCACCAATGCGAGTTACTGGAATGAATGAAGTCAAGTATTCTTCTGTCGATTGCCTGATTGCTTCCAAATTGAATTCGCTCAACGAAGGATTTGAAAAGAGAAGTTGAAACCAAGTATAGCTTCCAGGTTCTTCATAACAACCGGAAACATCGAATCGATCTTCGTAATCAATGTAAACTTCTTTGTAATTAATTATGGTTACTTCAACTTGAGTTTCATAAGAATAATAATCGCTTGGATCCTCAGTGAATATGACTTTACTCGGAACAGAGTTACTTGTATTTTGAGTATAATAATAGTCAATAATGGCAGCAATACCATTTCTGAAGAAGTTAGTTGCTTTGTATTCTTCCACCCGAAAAGGTCCTAAAGGTATATCACCAATGAAAGTGAGTGCTTGATCTTTAGGTGGTTTCATTAGCAGATAATAAAATAGATTGAAGACTTGATTTTTATCGGAAGGCCAACGGGTTACTAGTGTAACATCAAATGGATAAGCTGTTGTTGAATGACTACATTGACCAGTGTGTTCATCAACTTGAAATCTTCCTAAAGGAGGAGGTAATTCAATGAAACGAACAGAAGTACCATTTTCTTGGATTTCGTACGAAATAACATCACCTCGTTTCATTACCCGAGCAGTTGATTTGATAGGGTCATGGTGTGGATAGGTGATTATTGCTTCCATGTCCAAATTAAAATTATTAACTTGACTGAAATTTGGTAATGGAGTAGATGGACGAGTGCCTTTACGCGCACATCCATAACCCAATGGATAAGGAATGGGATCATCTGATGATATGACAAGTGGTTTGAACATGTAAAAGTTATAAACGTATTTTGAATCGGAATCAACTTGCTTTTTAACTGTTTGAGTCTCATTTATTGAAATCGCCTCCTGAGTTTCGATCCATTTAGGATAATACAACGAGAACCGATAAGGTAGTGAAGTCTTAACATCAAAGTAAAAGTCAATGTAAGGTCCATTAGGATTGCTACAATAAAACCAGTGATTAACAGTACGACCTTCAATCAGTTCGGATCCTATGAACGAAGCTTTATCACTTTTACTGTTGGCATAAATCATCAATCCTGTCGGCCCCAAGTGAACCAAATCTTTGAACATCTCTGAAGAAGCGACAATATCTTTTAGTTCGAACCAATCTTTGATCGATTCAATCTTCTCATTCTGGGTTAATTCCAACCTTTTACATATACCTTCTCGAACGGCAATCTTTTCCCCTGTTGAATGATAATAATAACGTCGATAAATTTTACTTTGAATGAATGCTTCCAAGTCAATAAAGCCAACTTTATTTTGTAGATCATAATAATCATGGACCAAATTGTTTCGAGTTGGATTAATTACTTCAACAGAAGCATGATAACCATTTTGTTTATCAATCAAGCTGAGAACATTTGGAACTTTCAATTTACCAACTTTACCCCTTTCCGGGCATTTGAAATTATCACAAAGAATTGAGTTTATTGAGTAAAGAAAACAGAGAAAAAAAGAAAAGTGGAGAAAATTTTTCATCTTAAACTTTGATTGCTGATGTTAAAAGTGACTTGAATGAAATTAATCAAACACTTTCGAATCTATTTAAAACAAAAATTTGCAATCAAATAATGGCGTGAAGAAAATTATATCTGAAAATGCATCAGCATTCCAAGGGGCGTCAAAAGATTAACTTACAATTGTAAGTTCGAATGGTATTTTTGTTCGAGGTGAAAATGTGTGAAAGTCAGATGACTGATTCACTTTGATTTTAACAATGGAGGCGTGAAATTCAAGTCATTACTAAAACCAACAATCGCCGGTTTCGCGTTTTCGCCCCAGGCTTAGATAGCTTGTTAGTAGTAAAGGTTGACTATTGTGTTAAAAAGGCGGAGCCTATTCCCCACTCCTGTAAGGAGAGAGCAAACATTGGATGCCATCTTCATTGTAGAGTACTTATCTACTTGCTCTTGGTCATGAATTGGAGTTTAACTTACAAGGGAAGTTACCCAAGTGCCAATCGGATATTTTGATGTTTGATGGCTCATTCGATAGATCTAAAGGTGTAGATGATTGAGTTGTTGGGTTTTGCCTGCAAATTGGGTGGTTCATAAGATATTTGGGTTTAAAATTTGCCAACTTTGTTTATAATAAAAATTATAATTAGGTTAAAATGTGTGCTGAGGTTGCGCAGTGGTTCTACACCTCCATCTACATCTACACCTTTAGCCCTATCGAATGAGCCATCAAACATCAAAATCCTTGAGCGGCACTTGAGTGACGAATCCAGGGAGAGGGAAAGAGGGTTTCCAGATGACTTAATCCTGGGTAAGCAATTCCTCACTGTGTAGTCGCCCCAACCCAGGACTTGGCGGGATTCGAACGCTAACCCCAAGACGCAAGACACAACATATGAAAATTAGCAGTCTTAACGCATACGCTGACCAAAAGGCCACCATAAGGTTTAAAAATGAATAGCTCCAT
>NW_015449945.1:1844033-1855032 GCF_000239435.1 Tetranychus urticae | reverse complement strand
TTGAAGCCCAATAAATTTCGGTTAAAACATGTCTAATTTGGTGACAATATGGGAAGAGTGTGAGTCGACATCAAAATTTAAAGATTTTAATGTATTTCCATTCTTTACCAGTCATACCTTATAAGTAAACCATAGCCAGTTTGACACAAGGGTCCGGTAATATGTAAGTGTTTTTACATTGTAACGAGAGTTTGGTCAGAATAGATGGTCTGGTGCTCTAAGTACGCCTGGTAAGCCTTTATAAGGGGTTAAAACCTAAGTTTCAGGGTACTTCCTTAAAATTCTTTAGAATTAAAAGATTACTCGGGAAGACTCTTCATTTGTTTTATTGTTGACGGTTACTTATTGACGGTTGACACAACGATTTTGTCGGTTAAAATTTTTAGGCAAAATCAAGACAACTGTTGATAAGCTGACAAAAAAATCAATCCATGATGATTCAATCCGTGATTTTCATTTCACTAAATTTTACGGTCACAGAAATCAGTTGATTAAACTGTAAATTGAAGTGAACCGTTATGAAAAAGCAGAAAATTTTATTTCTCAAAATTATTTCTCGAAATTTTTCAGTAGCACCAATGGACTTAGTTTTGCTGCCCCTACAAGCACACAAAGTCTCAACTCTTAGCTAAGGTATGACCGGTAAAAACACAGAATAGTTTTTTAGAATTGAATTGCGTCAGTTAGACTAGACTTACAGGCACCATTCAACCGATAAAATAAAGGTACACTTCTCGAGCAAGCTTTTCTTTTGTGCAAAGATAAATTAATTTTGATCAGAAATGGTCAAGTTATGACCTTAAATGGACGAAGACGTCAAAATCTAATTTTGCCTTAAGTCAAAAACCATATATTTTTCAACTTCATACTAGGATTTCGAAGAATCGAAAAATGGCGAAATTTGGCCTCAAAGTTATTTAAAAAGATGTAATTCACTTAATATAACCCAACACAGGTCAATTGAAAAGTTCAGATCATCACCGAAACTAAATTTCATGGAAAGCTGATCGAAAAAACGGATTTTCTAGCTTTTAAAACGAAACTTTTTAGAAAAGTACTTCGATTTCGAATATTTCAGCGATTCTTACGATATAAAACATCAGCATCTCATCGACAGCAGCAAGGTGACCTTCTGGCCTTTTTATTTCGTAATAATCGCTGAAATATCCGAAATCGAAGTAGGGTTATATGTTCTACGTTATTATGAGATGTTCATGATTCAGTCCATGAAAACTTGAAATTCATTATGACTAATTTTTCAGTGTTAATGGTATAAAATATGGCAATCAACTGATTCATAAGAAATCTTTAACTAATCAAATATAAAAGAATCTACGTTTTTCAAAGTAGCGTGTCAAAGTGAGTTAGTGATTTTTTTTATGCTCGAAATGCTTAAAAATACATCGAATCGTCGTAACATATAATAAAAAAAATGAATTTTCCTAATACTTTTTCCTAATATTTTATAATTGTATATCTTGCCCTTTACCAAGGGTTAGGAAAAAGATGATACCGATTTCAAATTGAAACAACATGTCAGATTTTGATTTTTTGAATTCGATTTTTTTCATACAGAGATAATTCAGTCTAATATCTTTCATTTGGTACTATAATCGCAGTTTTGGGACGCATAGATAGCACACAGATCGATTTTTAAAAAGAGTTGGTCGAAAACATTTTTTGAAACCTATGGGAAAATTAACATGTAAAAATCAAGTTTTTCCGATTTCCCATAGACGCGCCATGTTAAACCTTAAAAAACTTTTTTCATGGACCTGTTTTGAAAATCGGGCTGAGCGTTATCTGTAGGTCCGAAAATTACGATGGTAGTAAAAAATCAAAGACAAAGGACTGAATTTTCATCTTATAAGAAAAATCTAATTAAAAAAATCCAAAATCAATATATTATTCGAATTTGAAAACGGTATCATTATTTCCTACCCCTTGGTATTTAAAGAAGCAAGGATATTGAATTTTAATTGAGGCCTACGTAGACTACATGCTAAATAGTGATGAATCCAAGACTCATCACTATTTAGCATGGCTTACAAATTAGCTTACATCAAGCTTCGAATGCATGCAATGCAGGTTTCAGAACTGATCATCCATAAAAATTCCAAATTCATCTTCCAAATCATTCAATTAAAATTATATGTTTGCTGGTGGTAAAACTGAACTTCATGTTTTCAAAGTTGCAATAACATTTGATTATGATTAGAATGTCATTATTGCTGTTTATTTTGATGCAATGAGAATCCAGGACTATTGGTGGATCCGAAATTGACTGTTGATGCAAGATGCTGCAACTTTTTAATCGGCAGAAAATCTATTGATTGCAAAATGAAGGTTGGAATCAATATAAGAAAAACTTTGTAAATAGTGTTTTGTTGTCGAACAAAATATTTATTGATTAAATATAATCGAAAGATTAATCTTAGGCGTTTATTGTTATTTATTGTTAGTAAATACATTATAAAGATCATTTCAATTAGCATTCGCATCATTCTCAAACGTACAACATCATAAGTAAATTGAAATTGTTACAGTTGATTGTGATTGTTCATTAAGTCTTAACATGTCATTTTCCCTGCAAAATGAACGGAACAAAATGCTATTTATATTATCATTTTTAGTCATCTTACTTACAACATTTAAAACAGGTAAGAAAAAGTTTTCATTAATTGACTGAAAATATAAACTCAATCAATTTCTAATTCAATTCATAACAAACATAGGAAGTGCAACAGATTTGGTGGATTTACCACTAAGAACAGGAAGAAAAAGCGTAAACATTAACGCTACTTTAACTGATATCGTAAGTTAAACAACCAACCAATCGTGACTATTCTAACTCTTAATGCTTTGCGTCTCAGAATGCTGGCACTAAATATTTCATTCAAGAATCGATATCAGCTTCTGGTAAAACCATCAGGGGCAAAATTGTGATCTCAGGTGAAAAGGATTCTTACAAAGTCTATTATAATACTGATTCTAATCTCAACAAGAACCGCTTGGTCATTCATGGTAAGATTTAACTATATTAGATTTAATATAAGAATTTAAGAAATTAAAAAGCAATAAATAATTTTCTGACATATGTTTCGACTCGTAAGAAAATTCTTTGTTGACTGTAATTTTTCGAGAAATAAGATTATATTTACTCATGGCATTTGCTGTAAAATTATCTTAATAATCATTCTTACTTATTCCATGATCTGAAGGTACAAATTGTTTACCATTCACTTTCAAGAACAATTGGGATCAGACTTTACCTGGAATCAAAAGACCTGTAATGAATCTGGTACTCTTGATGGGACCTTCAATTTTATACCGACTTAGTCATTCCTCACTTGTTTGGGTAAATATTTCAACAACATTATGAGAATGTTTAATCAAATTCATGCGTTGAATAACAGAAAGCAGTTGCTGATAAAAACATAAGAGGAACCATGATGAAGGGGGCGACAACGGAAATAAATAAAAAATTGAGAATCACTTATTATTACAAAAGTGAGTAGAAATTAATTGATTAATTTGATGGACCAAGTTTAATCGTCCTTTTCATTTAGAGCATTTTGATGACGATTATGGAATTGAGCATCCAAGTCGAATTGAATTCAGTGGATATGATCCATCGTCAAGCTCATACAGTTACGATGAGAATCTTATTCTTGATATTTACCTTCAAGATGAAAGCTATTATGATCAACTTGTGAATAAAGTTTATGTAAGTATTTCACTCTACTTCATTATTCAGATTAATAATTTCCAATTTAAAGTGATTTATTGCAATCATAATATTATGAGAGCCATCATGCATTCAAGAGTTTGCTTATGTCTAAATCTATTTGTGTATCGAAATCGCTGAAAAAAAGATCAAAATCATAATTATTCAGGAATGAAATGCATGTTCTGGCAACTAGAATTGAATTTTGACTTTTCCTTGAAGTGAAACAAAACAACATTTAATAAAAATTGAAGAGTTGAAAGATTCTCTCATTTACACATTTTGACTCTTAACCTTAGCCTTTACCTGGAATTGGATGTCCACATTACTTGTCCACAAGTGAACCTTCATTCCCTGGATTAAGAACTTATTATGTACATTACACTATGTACGAGTACATTAAAGGTTCAACTACTACTCGAACATTCAGTGAGGTTAGTAAATTATTTCCAATTTCAATTCATTTCCATTTCATGTAAATTTCCTTTTCAGATTCATGTATCAAGAAGGACCGGCTTATTACGACTAAAAGCAAATGTTCTTGGAGTAACAACTGAAGCTATTTACGATTATCAACTTGGAGTTTCTTACCTCTTTGGAGAGGGTGGACGCTGTAGCATATTACCTGCAGATTTAAATTCACCTGGAATCAGTTCTGATGGTTACTTTACTTTGGAAAACCTTTTCCTTCTTGATTTCCCTTTCAAATATATTGGAAAGTTTAACTTAGTAAGTAATCAACTGATCATTTATGGATGTAATTTCATTAATGACCTACATCATTGATGTATTTAATACCTATTTTAGGGGAGATTAATGATTTACAGTTTAATGTAGTTTCTTCTTATGATTAAACTTTCAGCATTACTGAATAGGAAAATGAAAGTGATAATTGAGGATCAGTTGATTTGAATTTCATCAAAATTTGACTTCTTTAATTATCAATTAACTTAGTTAGTACTTATTAACCGATTCTCTATCATAATATATTAAGCAAAACTCGCAAAATCAAATTAAAATAATGGTAAGGCTTTACTTTTCCGGACAAAGGCGTGAACTTTAAAAATCATCCTCCTGGTAGACGTCTTTTAAAAGCGCTCTTTATGAACAATTGAATTAAATGAAGCTAATTAAGGCCCCAGGCCGACCTAAGCCCACCCCAACCTTACCAAACCTAACCTAACCGAACCTAACCTAACCTGACCGACCAACCAACAGCCCCTTGATCTAACTTACCTAACCAAAAAATCATATGTTTTAGTGTTCACGCCTTTGTCCGTAAAAGTAAAGCCTTACCAAAATAATATTTAGCTCAGTTCGATCTATTAAAAAGATTGAAAATCATGAAATGTGCTGCCCGACAAATAGTGAAAATAAGCTATTTCACAGTTACCCATTATCTGGTATCTTATTGCAAGTGTATCGAATCTCAAACATCAAGGATAATAAAAAAATTAGACTTTTAGGTTTATCTTTCATACCACTTATAACTGTTGTACCCGAGTTGGTTCTTCACCAAAGATTCTTTGGTGAAGTTGCAATTTCAATGGGATTATACTGTGCATGCAGTAACCACAAATTTAACAATTTGATAATTGGATAGAACAAGATTGGATATAAAGTTAAAAATAACTGTTTTGAAACTACCCTAGGAACACCGATCTGGATTTCCAGTAGATGCATGGGAAGCGATCGAATATAATGTTAATATCAATGGGAAAAAGGCCGATAAAGCTGTCATCACTCAATATTTTGTTGAATCGGTAAGTTTGACACTATTTTAATTAAGTTAAACTATTTTGACTGTAACTAATATTGTAGCAGCAAATGTAAATGCAATTACAAAATAATAAAGTGAAACAGATGTAAATGTAGTGAAAATAGTGAAAATAAGGTTATTCTAAGATAAAATAACTCAAACATATGATTTTCTTGTGTAATTTAATTTTTCATTTCTCATTCAATTTGTGCTAAAATATTCAATCAAATGGATTTTAGCATGACAGTGAAATATTCCCTGGCTATAGACTTGTCAGTACCACAATTGCCATCTATAAATTGGATTCATCGGTAAGTATTGAATGATTATGATTCGCAAAAGATTAATGTTTCTTTCCATATTTTGTCTTTTTCTAGGAAAAAACTTACACTTTGACGGATGGAATTACAAGAGTTTACATGAATTTTGAACAGGCCGGATCTGAAGATGAATTTCATGATATTTTTACATTGGCAGAATGTAAATATTTGAATAGCGATAAAAAACTAACCCTTGCTTTCAAATTACAACCAGAAGGTATGTAATAGTCAATATTCAACGCTTGGCAAAACTATTTGTGTTATTGTAATAAGCTTGTAAGCTTGTATTATTGTAATGCAGTCGACGAAGATCACATCTATAGTTGAAATTCCGTGATGTTGCAGATTTTCAGTTGTTTCCTAGTGTTAGACACAGATTAATAATTTAATTTATATGTTTTATTAACAATCTTCTGAAATTGAAATTGACTGTAATGAAAGTCGTGTAGTAACGTTACAATGTGAAATGTATTAACAATGGAAGGCTAACTGTATGTGTTGCTAATTGATCTTAAGTGCTTATAACTGATAATTTTCTTTTCCACTTTCAGACGATACTCATTCTTCACAAAAACTCACAAAAAGTCATGTTTACGAGTTGAAACAAGACTTCATGTTTAATGTTATTCCATACGAAACAATCAGTAAGCTACGAATCGATAACGTTCAATATAATTTCAATGACGCACAACTTGAAATGGAAGTGACATTCCTGGATTTACCTAATTTGCAATGTAATTATCATTGGACATTTTACATTCTTACAATTTAATTCAATTGTTAAACTTTTTCTTCTTTTCCAGTTATTTTCAACTCAAAAACGATGTCTGTCAGTTCAGATACATTTAAAAAGATGAAAACAATCAAAACAAAAACTGAAGTTGAATGTTTGAACACATTATCAAAAGTCATGGATAAGATAAAGTATTATATATCTCGGAACCTGGGCAGTTTGATTTAATGAAAACTAATAATTTTGTTCTTTTCTTATTCAGTGTAGTAATTTATAGACCATCAGATTCTTCTTGTGGATATTTGACAAAATTTGAAGATCTCAAGGAAGATACAAAAGGCGGAGAACCATGCAGCGTCTATCACTTTCCTTTACATAACTTGCGTCGCATTGACCAAGAATTACCACTCGATCAGCTTCACAAGACTTTTTTGCAAGACGTAGGAAATAGTTACTGGTTACTAAGTTTGCACAATGAACATAAACGTAAGTACTTCTCAGCCTTTAGCTACACTGAGTTTACAGGTGCAATATTTCCACTTTTGAGTCCTTAACTTATAACTTATAAGCTATAGTTATAGTTCCAAAAAATTATAACCAAGTATCATTTGAAAATGTGAATGTTTTTAGATACAGAAAAATCATCTTGTGAAATTTAGTGGCATAATCTTAAGACTATCATTATTTAATAGGTTAACCAAATATAATAGTATTTTCTCAATTAAGTGGTAACAGTTTTGGCTGTGCGGTTCAAAAGTGGGAATATTTCACTCGAGACCTAAAACCTTGATCTTATCAAAATTTCTTCTTTGTCATTTTCTTTCAAGTTGGATATTATAAATTAATTGATGTTATCGATAAGACGAAGAACCAAGTTGCCTCGACTGATTTCTACCTATACATCATTAAAGTTGGTGCAAAAATAAATAGCAATGATCAAGGTACAGTGATTGTACCAGATGTAAAAAATTTGGCTGATTGTTATCGAACCTGTCATAATTCAGAGCAACTCAAATGCAATACTTTCTCATTCTGTTCAAATGATGACTGTAGAGTCAGTAGCGTATTAACTGAAGACGCGTTGGACGAATCGCACGTTGAAAAAGACAAAACATGTTCTATTTATGCTTTGAATGTTCTCAATGATTACTCAGAAGTACCTCACAGGAGATTTAAAACCCCGACTTCAATCGCAGTCGAAAAAAATATTTATTCTTGTGGAGAGTATTGTCATGCTTCACCTGATTGTTTCTCCTTCCAATGGTGTGATAATCAATGTAGTTTTGGTGGTTTTTATACTGATGCAGCTACTGAATATGATGGAGAATGCAGTATATATCATCGTAAGTATTCATGAAAATAAGTAACAAGTTTGTTGTTTTGTCTAGTTATTGTTTATTCATTTCTTTTTAATTAATTCAATTAGCCAAAGTTACTGAAAAATACCAGAAAACGGGCAACAAAATCGTTTCAGATGTGCTTTACACGGAAATGAATTTAAATTTTGAACAATGTGCATCATTATGTCATGGATGGCCCGATGGTTACGCTGCATGTAAATCATTTAATTATTGTCCTAAAAGTAAAACAGAAGGTTCTTGTTCATTGACTCAATTTTCAGTTAAAAGTTCAAATACTAAGACCACTGAAGGAGGCGATTGTTCAAATTATGAATTGAAAGGGGAATTTAATGGAAAGAATAGCAAAGAATCCAGTTCGACTCAGGTGATGAAAGGAACAAGTGGATCAGGTGCTTTCGGAATAATTATGCTGTTCTTGTTTGTCGGTGCTTTATTGGGATTCGCTGCACCATTTGGTTACATAAAAGTTAAACAAATGCGTAATACTTCAGAAGACAAGCAAAGTTTTGCTTGGACAAGACAAGTAGATGAACAAGTTGCTGATCAGTTGTAAATTTCCATGTAAACCTTATCACTGCTTTTCAGCAGAGAAATGTTCAACATTTGATTTTTTCTTTTAAATCTTATTTTATCTCAATTAGAAATAATTAAAAGTAATTTAAATTTACACCTTGTTCATTTTTTGGTCTTCAGATGATCAATTTAACAAATTAACTAATTTGGCTTAACTTTAAAGTAAATCATTGCTATTCATAAAATCGATTCGATGTTTCAGGTTGTTATGAAGAACCTGGAAGCTATACTTGGTTTCAACTCTTCTTTTCAAATCCTTTGATGGTTGAATACAATATGGAAACAATCAAGGAATCTACTGAAAAATTCTTGACTTCAGTCATACCAATAACTCGTATTGGTGAAATTCATGCACAAGAAGTTTATTCTAATGTATATGTTACTGTTAAGCTTTTTGATCGAGTACACTTCATTGATAATTATCGTCGTGAGAATGAACGTAAAATTGTGCGCCCTTTAAAGAGTATAAATAGATCTGAAGTCGAGGACTGTGAACAACTGTGCAGTTCAACTCAAGATTGTTTCGATTTTAATACGGTTCGGATTGTAAGTGTGCAATTTTTACAAAAAAAACATTGTTATCGGGAATATGCCGAAACAAAATCCAATAAAGAATACGCATATTATTTTAGATCGTCAAGAGTCTATGTTGAGCCATTGGTTAGCAGAAATTATTCATCGCCAATCTCACACGTATTCTACTACTAAACTCGTTACTCAACCTGGTTGGGTATTAGGTCTAAAGCGTCGTTAGTTCACAAATCAAACAAAACTGTGGGCGAAAGATATGTTCGAGTGTATTTTCGAAATGGCTGGGCTGAGATGGCAAATGGTTCTTTCAAACGGTACATAACAAAATAATTGGGAAAATAGTAAAGCGTCTCTTGTAGTTAAATAAGCAGCATAGTTGCAATAATATGTGATTGAAACTCTTAATTATTTTAAATTGCTTTTATTATAATAACTTTTTTTGTAAGGATAAGATCAAAGTTTCATTTTTGATCTTTATACTTTTGGAATTTCGATTTAATATTTTGAATTTTACTTTTTTACCATTTAATAGAAACCAGTTAGTGAACAAACCAATTAAATTTGAAACAAAAAAGCAAAGCAAGCTCGAGTTGACCAAATGTTATCAATTGTTCAATGTAACATCTTGCTCATTGTAGACTAGGATACTGCCAAGATACACTTGCAAGTCAAAGACATTGGTAGATGCATCAAGACTGATTCTTGAATCGCCCAAAACAAGAGGAGTAGCCCATGAGCAGATTTCGGCATTGTTCACGGTTGATTGTGTGATCTGTTGATCGACAGCAATTTGTTCATTGCCATTGCTAATGAAGCCTCGTACATCGTAATTCAGAAAACATTCAAATTGTAATTTGATTCCATCTTTTCTCGTTAGAGTTACAGTCATATCATTACCACTGTATTTCCAATAATAAAATCGATAGCGTATTTGTTTTTCGGTTTTGTCAAAAGAGAGAAGAAACCTTTCGTTACCATGAACCTTATTGCAGCACTTGAGATATTGAGCGTGATAGATTGGAAGTTGACTAATGTCTTGAGCAACTATGACTTTCTTTGAGTTGTGATAGAGTGTTATTGCTTGTTTACTGTCTTTAATCACATCTGCACCCTTTGGCCAGTTATCACCCTTTATATTGAGAGTCCAGGTACAGGACAAGACACCATCCTTGTAAGACGATGATCCAGTTATCGGCATGTAGGTGAGAAGATCAAGCCTTGCATCAGTTTGCCCATCAGAAGATTTATGACAAATGTATACATATGGACGAGAACGATGAGGATTAATTCGAACTTTGATTGTTGCTTCATCATGTACTGTTACATTGTAGCCTTGCAGGGTTAATTGGAGAGAGTCGTATTTACCAAAGACTGGAATCACTTGGAATGAAGCAGTAACCAGATTATTTGTTGAGCAAACACCAGAACCATCACTTGATATACAATAAGTTTTAGTTAAACATTCATCATTACATGAATTATTAGCTTCAACTTGAAGATTGATGAAGAAAAGAACAAACAAAAACGAGAAATACATTTTCAATTTTTTCGAGAACTGACAAGTTCTCTCATCTAGTTTGAAGCTTTTAAAGCTTTGGAATTGGCTGATGACTAATTAAGGCGTAAATTTTATCACCTATTTTTAATAGACCAAATCTATGTTGCCCTTTAAATTTGGGTGTTTATACATTTATTTTGTTTCGTTCTGGAGTGAGATGCGAATTTTGATAAATTAACTTAATTTGTTAGCCTTGATATACTTGAACCTCCCAACTAAATAATCATGAGATGAAAACCCATGAATGATGAATACTCTCCAGCGCTCTCTTAACATTATTTTATGGTGGATAAAAATCAGAATTCGAAGGTGAATATAGATTCGATTCAATGATAAATCGCCGATAAAACCAATCAATGCGTTATTAAAATTTACGCCTTAATTATTCATCACTCATTAGTCATTTCCACAGCTCAAAAATAATGCTAACCTTAGAA
>NW_015449945.1:1817586-1843933 GCF_000239435.1 Tetranychus urticae | reverse complement strand
ATGACTTCAATATTCTGTGGCAAAAAAACATCCAAATTTAAAGAGGAACATAGATTTGGTCTATTAAAAATAGCCGATGAAATTTACGCCTTAATTTTCCATTAGTCATCAGCCGATTCCAAAGCTTTAAAAGCGTCAAACTAGATGAGAGAACTTGTCAGTTCTTGAAAAACACTGAAAATGTATTTCTCGTTTTTGTTCGTTCTTTTCTTCATCAATCTTCAAGTTGAAGCTAATAATTCATGCAATGATGAATGTTTAATCAAAACTTATTGTATATCAAGTGATGGTTCTGGTGTTTGCTCAGCAAATAATCTGGTTACAGCTCAATTCAAAGTGATTTCAGTCTTTGGTAAATATGATAATCTCCAATTAACCCTCGAATCTTCCAATGTACCAGTCTATGCTGAAAAATTGATGAAAGTCAACATTCGAAGAGGTTATTCTCGTGAAAGTGTATTCACTTGTCATAAAATTGCTGATGACTTGGCTTATGCACAATTTGATGCAGACAACTACGCACCAATAACTTCAACATGGTCTGTCAAGGATGGTGTTGTATCCTGTACCTGGACTCTCGATATGCATGAACTTATCTGGCCACAGCGCGTAGATATGATAAAAGACAGTCAACAATCAATAACACTCTATGACGAATCACATAAAGTCACAGTTGCTCGAGACACTAGTCAACTTCCAATTTATCACGCTCAATACCTTAAGTGCTGCAATAGGGTTCATGGCAATGATGGTTTTTTGCTCACTTTTGACCAAATCGAACAACAAATACGCTATCGACTTTATTATTGGGGTCACAGTGGTAAACATGTGACTGTATCTTTAACGAGAAAAGATGGAATCGAATTAGAATTTGAATGTTATCAGGATTACGGTGTACTTGGCTACATAAGAAATGGTACTGAACGAATCTCTGTGGAGCAGCAAATTACACAAACAATGAGTTTGAACAATAATGAAGTATGTTCATGGGCTACTCCTTTTGTATTGGGCGATTCAAGCATCAGTATTGATGCATCTACCACTGTCTTTGAATTGAAAGTGAGAGAAGGCGATTGGACATTGTACACTGAAAAAGATGTCGTATTGAAAAACTCGCCAAAACTTTAGTCAACAAATGATGTGACAAAAAAGTTTGGTTACTGGTTTAAAACTATCGAAATCGTTGGGTTTTTGAAAACTTTATCAATAAATAAATTTAATTTGCATCAATTCTGTGTGTTAATTTCATTTTTACGTTCGTATTTATTTTTTTGGTTTCCTAATGTTTAGTGTTTTATGAATATGAATATAGTTAAACGATTCATTTATTTTACGATTATATGTATTTTAATGAAAGTGATAGAACTTTGACATTCGAGTCATTTTCGTTGCATCCTATGTTTCACATGATTTCATTTCGTTCATTCACACTCAATGTTTGCATAAAAAATTTTCAATTGTAATATTTAGCTTCAGTAATAAAATACTTTATGCTCAGTTTTTCAAGATTCATTAGGGTGCACAGCTTTGAGTTAAGGAACAACTTTTTACACACAGAACTCATTTTGCATGATCGGTAGCCTAGAAGCTGAGTCTAACCAAAATCTAGTAAAATAACTGCATCATTATAACTAATATCATTTTTCATATTTCAATTTTTTTTTCGGGAAATTTATTTACATATTTTAAACATGTAAATCAATTCACAATTCATCAATTAAAATTATAGCACCAATACATGTAACATAACCGCTTTCGCGATTATTACTCAATTATGGGAAAATCCCGATTTTTCGATGTCTACAGTAACATCAACATCTTATTATAAATTGGCTTTTCGGTTGCTTTTACCATAATCGGTTAGAGCAACACGAGAAATCAGTATCGAAAGGTCATTGGTGATTGCGATTTGCAGTAGCCTCAAGTTTAATTAAACTTCTGTAACTTTTGTTGAATATTTCATTGCAGAGGGTTTTTAACTGTTTTAAAATGTCGTTTTTAATCAAAAGTTACAATTCATATTGAAACGAATTTATCATAAAATTAAAAATTTCAATGCATCAAACGCTGACACATCACGAGTTGGAACCTCAAAACAATGCATGGTGTTTTTCATAAAATAGTCACAGAATGGATAATCCCTCTAACTTATTCACTTTAGATAAAAAATCATGATTTTATTTTGTATAATTGTGTATTTGCTTCATTGTCTCTTGCTTGTCGAAATTTCAATTAAAATTGAAAGACATGTTGCACAATTTGCAATGTCTTTATCTTTTAATGTTTTACTTACAATTTAGTACAGAAATAAGGACTGTCGATCTAACTACGGATGCTGCTCGATAAAATACATAATAAAAAATCATTTTAAAAATGACCAGAAAATAGTGAGCATTTGAAATGCTCCTTATTCATCAGTTAAGATAAATTCATAATTTTATTGTTATGCATGTAAACTAAATCTTTGTTCAAATCATTTGAAGAAAGTATACCATTTGGGAAACCGATAAGTCCATGAGCGAAATAAATGGATATATGGTCATTTGATCCAGAAGTGAGTACTTTCTTACCCTTGGCAATATCATCGTACATCATGACAATGTTTTCAGCAGGAACTCCGTGATTTCTCAAGACTTGATAAGCATCGCATCGGCTTGATGGCGATAATTTTTGTATGCATTTGATCCAGCAACCAGGACAGCATGGATATCGTAATCAGCAGTTGGTTTAAAACGCAACGAATCAGCCAAAGGATCGAAACTGAAAGCGTGAAAAGTATTGAGAAACTGATTAGAAATGAAAACATTATTAAAGTTTGGTGTTTGGTACTGTTTGTGAAAAGATGATTGGATGGTAAATCGCTGTCGTTTTTATATTGAATTTCCGGACTTATCGAATCAATCAATCCAAATCCTCAGATTAATCTTGTGTTAAAAAGCCCAAATAAACAATGCAGCCCATTAGTATCAAATGACATTCATTTCCATGATTCATCTCTTATCAATTGATTGTAATATTTTCAATATTAGTATATGCAAAAACTTTTTATGGTAACATAGTTCCGAAAAATTCTGACAAATGATAACCCATGCGATCAGTCTACCTTACGATGACAGCAAACATCTTAAGTTTTGATTGAAATCGATTACTGCGTTTTGGAGATACAGGCCAAAAGTCATGCTCATGGAAATGATCTGAAATATTGGACGAAAGACTTGTTTTATCAATGCTTGATTATCTGCGGATGTGAGAAAGTTTATGAAAATGAGTTTATGACTTGATACTAGAGCTGTATGATCACTAGGAAAAATTTTTGTTTATAACTTTATCCGTATAACTTTCAAAGATGAAGCAAGCGATTGAAGAAAATCAATAAGAATTGCTGACTCAACACCCATGTTTGTAAATTTTATGAGCAAGCCATTCCCAAAGGTTCTCAATAAGAGGAACTGTATTCAGACCATAGCACAACTTTGATCTAATTAGCCTCCCATTATACATATGATGATGACCTACGAGGTTGCATTAGATTACATTTGATAATAATAAAGGTCACTTTGGCCAGGTCAAGCTTTTTGAACTATCGCGCGATCTTCTCTTTCAGTTATCAACATTCGTTTGGTCTTCCTGAACTTAGCCTTCTCGATCTTTCAAATATCGTCCAACAGCATATTGACATTTATAACGAAAACAAGAACTCGTCACAAATGCATCATCAATTGAATAACAATATAATTCTGTTTTTGATTGCCATAGTTAATCCCCTTAGTTAACAATGCATCTAACAAGCAATCAAAAAACGATCAATCCACTTTCCTAATGCAGTGTAATAATAAAATACTAATAATAAACAGAGCGTGGGCGCAATAATCATTAGATTATTGATATGATAATAATTATTAATATGCATAATAATAAACTGATAAACTAAGTACTAGTAGTATGTACTTTACTAATCATCCACATAACAATACAATTATCAGGTTGCTTTCATCGATAATTTATAATTTGTAATTAAATACTTTCATATCTAGATTGATGCTACAAACAATTATTCACCCAATGCAAAGATTCATATGATGTTGGTTACATAAAATAAGCATGTACTTAATAATTCCCCCAACACAATATCATATCTAGATTGATGCATCAACCAATTTTCAAACTTTAAATACTAATAATTAGACATCGGCTAGGCCTTTTCTGGGATAAATATTTTTACCTGCACTAAAGGGAACCAAGTAACGGTACTCACTCAGACTAAATTGACTTTTAGCTGATTTAGTCCAAAATATTGAGAAAAACATCCTTGTTTGAAATTCTGACCAGAGGTCAAATGATCAGGTTATCTTGAATACTCTAGTAAATGAAATTAATGTATAGAATTGAAGTTTCAAAATAATAAAACCGTGACTTCAATAAAGACCTGTAACGTCAGCGTTTTATTAAATATGACCGCTAATGGCACAAAAGAAAAGTTTTTACAGGAAGTAATTAGTATTGTATTTGCGAATAAATTCAATAGACATTCTCAATTGGCTGCTCATCTTGTTGTCTTTTCCAAGTGCAATCAGCATTGGTCTTTGAAGCATCATGGATCTGCTTAACCTTTGAGTAAGCAAAAGGAGCCATGAATCCCAATGCAGCACCGACGAACAGGAACAAGATTATTATACCAAAAGCACCTGATCCCGTTGTTCCTTCAATTTCTTTAGTTGAACTGGATTCTTTTCGTTTATTTCCATTCGATTCCACTTTTAACTCGTAATTGTAACAATGACCTCCATCAGTGGTTTTTGTATCAGGACCTTTAACTGAGAAATGAGTCAATGAACAAGAACTTTCTGATCTACTTTTAGGGCAGTAATTAAATGATTTACATCCAGTTTCCTCGCCATCGGATAACTCATAACACAATGAAGCACATTGATCTAAGGTTAGTTTGGTTTCGGTCATCATTACATCTGATACTATTTTGTTGCCTGTTTTTTGGTATCTTTCAGATACTTTGGCTGAATGAATTACGAAAAAGGAAAGATTAAGATGGATTTAAGACTTGTTACTTGGGTTACTTGTAAGAATACTTACGAGTGTATATCATGCATTCCTCATCATATTCAGTAGCTTCATCTGTGTATAATAAATCACCGAAAGTACAAGAACCATCACAGTATTGAAATGATATACATTCGGATGAGGCATGACAGGCCTTTGCACAAGAATGCACAGAATCTTGTTCAACTGCAGTTGATTGCTGAGTTTTAAATTTTCTGTTGGACTTTCTTGAATAATCTTGGAGAATACTTATAGAATAAATTTCACATTTTAGGTCAGTTTCAACCGACTGATCCTTATTAGCAACATCAGAAGCCTGCAAACTGCTTACTCTACAGTCAATTTTACCATCATTGTTGCAGAATGAAAAAGTAATGCATGGAACTTGATCTGATTCATGACAGTTTCGGTAACAATCAGCAAAATTTTTTCCATCTGGTACCGAGAATGTGAATTGGTTGTCAATTCTCAACTTTGCATTTTGTCTGATTTGAGAAGTAATATCGTTTTTCGAGTCAATTTCCTTTTTAGTTTTGTCGATAACATCAATAATCTTCAAACGTGTGACTTTCAAAGAAAGAATAAGTATAATTGTCAGTTAAGTAAAGTAACAAGATGAAAAGTACTTACGATAGCTTCTGTCAAAGACATGGAATTTCATACCAACATCTTGCAAGTATGCATCATGAATCTGGTCAAGTGTTAACTCTTGTTTAACTCGATACAAATTGTTCAGTGGAAAGAAGTAGACACTTGCTGATTGTCCTTGTTTAGTATCTTCCTTGAGATCATTAGGATTACTCAAGTACCCACAGACAAGATCCGAAGGTCTGTAAATGACAACCCTAATTGTGAAGAGGAAAACAATTTATAGTTATAAGTTACATCGAAATGTCCATCTAGTCAAGAAATGATATATACTTGATTGTCTCTTGACTAAATTGTGATAACTTTTCTAGGCATTCGGGTTCATTGTTAGCCTTAGTTTTCATCATCTTGTCGAATGTCTCTTCACTGAGAGACATAGTTTTAGAGTTGACTGGAAAAGAAAAGAAAGTTTAATTATCGAATTGAAGTCAAGTGAGGTGAAACGCAGAAATCAACTTACATTCTAAATGTGGTAGATCAAGAAATGTTACTTCCATCTCGATTTTTGTATCAGTGAAGCGATATTCAATATCACTAATTCGCAATATACTGACAGGTTTAACTAAAAGGACAAAATAAAGGAAATCGGCTTTCAACCAGTAAACACGATCCTCGGTGTGCTTGATGCATTTGTTGTATGAGCGATCTGAAGCTAAAGAAGCAAATGAGCTACGATCAATATCATTTCAAATATCTTTTTCAGCTCATTTGATCGTTAATCGTCAAAGCTTTTCACAATCAAGAGTTAGCATGTTGATTAAGTATTACAGACATCGGTTTAAATCAACCATCGATACATTCCAAGACAACATAAAATTTCAACTACTCACTTGGAGTTCAACGAAAAGTACACAAATTTTCTTAAACTAACAATCGAACGATGTAGTTGTTACCCGTGGAAAATGTTAATAACTTATCAATACATACCATCGCACTCTAATACGAAGTTAAGTATCACTTTTTCATCGCTAGACGCGTATTTAACCTTTTCTGTTAATGAACGAATATTCTCGATAGATCGAACTTGTTGAAAGTTCATATAATCTCTTGTAATTCCATTCCTCCAAGTGTAAACTTTTTTCTAACGTTAAGACATGATTAAAAAACTAATATTAATATTTTGAGAATAACGAGAATTTAAATGAATACTTACCGATATATCATAATCATAGATGGAGATCTTGGTGCTGACAAGAGTATAACCATCAAATATGTCATCTGCGGCATCATTTTGCTGGCAATCCCCATTTGGATTGAAATTCGAATATTTATACAAAATAAGTAATGAATTCATCATCTAAAAAGCATAAAAATGACTTGTGTCTGGACAAATCTCACTTTTCTTCGTTTCTGTTTGTGAAATTTGTGTGTTCAATGCAAGTTACTTACCGATGAAACAAAAAATTGAGTGACGACAGCTTTATCCACCTTCTTTCCATTGATGTTAACATTATATTGCACTGATTCCCATGCTTCAGCAGGAATTCCAAATCGATGCTCCTAAAAGAGAATCATAAAAAAACGAACTTGAATTCAGTGAAAAAGTTTTTTCGTTATTTACTCACCAATTTGAGTCTCCCAAGATATTTAAAGTTAAGATCAAGCATGAAAAGATTATCCAAACTGAATAAAGCCCGGTCTAATCCAGGTGTATTCGAGTCTATGGATACTACAGCAATAGATCCATTCGTTCCGACATGAAATGAAACTCCAAGTCGATAGTCGTAAATAACTTCTGAACCAAGTAGTACTGCTTTTATCCTCAAAAAATCGATATTTTTTTCAGCATAAACCTAACAATAAATGAATGAGAATTGACAAATTTTAACTTCGAAATGAAAGATCGTAGTTCAGTTTCATAGTTGATTTACTGAAGATTAATTAGATTCGACTATTTGTCTTGTTACCCCTATGAGATGTTCATCATTCAGTTAATATCCAGTTTCCCAATACTTTTTCACTGATCTTTCTTTGACAGATAAACTAACCTTACTAATTGATCGAGACGCAGTTGAACCCTGGATTCTCTCCTCCATGGTGAAGTGAAGATGAGTAACCAACAAACTTGGCAATGGTTCATTTCCAGATAAGTAATGTGGACATCCGATTCCAAGTGGAGGCTAATCAAGGATAAACGGTGTTTGGAATAGGTTTTGGCATAAATTCATGTTTTTATTTAGAGAAGTCTATAATTTAATTTCTTGATCAATATTTTCTCCACGATTATAGCAGTAAAAATATTTAACTGAACATATACTTACATGCACCTCGCTTTGAACTAGATCTGAAGAAATGTCGACTCCAGAGTAAGTATCTGTGTGGGGAATAGAATAGATGTCCAAATATAGATTCTCTTTTCCTGGATATGGAACTGAAGTTCGATCATAACCACTAAATTCAATTCTGCTTGGATTTTCTATTCCAGATTGGTAATCAAGATGACCTGAGTTAACAATAAGAATGCAAATATTTTAAATTGTAATCAACTTAATTCAGGCGTTTTAACTTACTTTTGTAATAGAAAATAATTTTCAAATGTTCATTAACTTCTGTTGATGCACCTTTCATCATGATTCCTCTGATGTTTTTATCTGCAACTGATTTCTATTCAGGAACAGATAGAACTGATTAATACATTTGAATAAAAAGAATAAATAAGAACAGTTACCCAAACAAACGACGAATGATCGAGTCGGTATAATATCGAAGGTCCCATCAAGAGAATCAGGTTGAGTAAAGAATTGTCGATTCCAGGTAAAGTTTTATCCCAACCATTCTTGTAAGTGAACAGTAAACAATTTGTACCTTTGGATAGTGAAATGAACAAGCACAATCAAAAACTTGACTCAACTTGAACAGTAGACTCGAGAAAAAAGGTGTTCACTTCATTGGTATCAATTGTTTCAGAAACCAATCTCATCACATAAATCTGTTTATATCTATTTTTATATTCCACCAGTAAAATCAAAAAAACTTGAGTCTTCTTACCATGAATAACCAACCGTTCCTTGCTGTCCACACCAGTTTGAGAATCAGCTTTATAGTGTACTGAGTAGGAATCCTTGTCGTCTGAGATTAAAATTTTACCTTTGATGCTTTTTCCAGAAGCTGATATCAACTCTTGTATAAAATATTTTTTAAATCCATTCTAAGGGATAAAGTTAAAAGTTAGATTGATTGAGAATTAGTTGATTCTTCAACTCACGACATCCGTTAAAGTAGCATTAATCACTGGACCTCCATTAGGTACTTTTAATGGCAAGTCCACCAAGCTGTGGGTACTGACTATTAATTAAGAAATATACATGCATGTTAGCTTAAGACGATTGAGTTTTATTTTAAATTCTTACTTGTTGATATTGTTGTAAACAATGTAAAAACAATTAAAAGTTTGATTAACATTTTAATGGAGATGTAATACAGAATTAAATAGAAACACAGTTAATTGCAACAATTTGTTCCAAACTACTGTTGCTGAAAATGAAATAAATATTCATCAAATAGCCTTTTATACTAGTCAATAATATTGTATAAAAAGTTCCTGCAAAGTAGAGACGCCTTGAATAAATAAGTAAATTAATAGATAACTCATTTAAAATTAAAGATATTGAACTTATCAAAAACAGTTGATTTGGTTTATGATTTATGAATTTTTAAACAATAAAAACTAAAAATATCGTATCTAATTACTTGGTTGACTGTAATAGAAAAATTGATAAAACCTCTAAATCAATAGATTAGATAATATTTTATCATTACCAGAATCTTTTGGCTACCGTTGAAACTCTGGTAAGTAGGCAGCACAAGCAAAGGTTCTGGTTTTTTCTTTATGGATGAAACCATGCACAGTTCGCATTTCTGACCACATTCGGTCTATTATGGAGCCAGATTAGTGATGCACGAACGATGTTACTGATCAATACTGATAGCATTATGAATTTATCTTAATTGACGAATAAGGAGCATGTCAAATGCTCACTATTTTCTGGTCAATTTTTTAATGATTTTTTATTATATGTTTGTTCGAGGAGCATCCGTTGGCAGATCGACAGTACTTATTTCTGTACTAAATTGTAAGTAAAACAGATAGAAAAATATAATTACATTGCATATTGAGCTAAATGTCTTTTTAATCAAATTTCGGCAAGCAAGAGATGGTTAATAAGTCAAATACAAAGTTGTACAAAATAAAATCATGATTTTTATCTAAACTGAATAAGTTAGAGGGATTATCCATTCTGTGACTATTTTATGAAAAACGCCATGCATTATTTTGAGGTTCCAACTCGTGATTAATCAGCGTTTGATGCATTGAGATGATTAATTTTCTGATAAACTGGTTTCAATATGAATTGTAACTTTCGATTAAAAATGGCATTTTAAAACAATTAAACACCCTCTTTAATGAAATATGCAACAAAAGTTACAAAAGTTTAATTAAACTTGAGGCTACTGCAAATCACAATCAAGGTGTAAATGCAAAAAATTTCCTTTCAAGTTAAGAGTTGGGACTTCGTGGGCTTGAAAAGGCATAAAACTGAGTCCATTAAGACTTGAACTCGTTACATCATCACTTGGTTTCAATGTGAAAGGTAAACCGTATAACTTTTATTGTTCATCTGATGGCGATAAAATAGATAAACCAACTGGAATCGATACCATTTGGGCCAACTACGATTTTCGCTGCAACTGGAAACTAGATGTGACTGCAAATAGCAACCAAATTGCTCCAGTTACTAAAAGTTCAATAAGCATTGATTTGGCTACCATCGATGATGATGTTCCCATTACTTTTGGTTTTAATGATATCAAGGCCGTTGTTGCTCCAAATTTACAGGAAACACTTATTCATCAATTATCATTCCTTGATTGCTGGCAAGAAAATCAAGAATCATTTTATGATAGTGAAAAGCAAAACAGAGTAATGATGATGGAAAAGGAATCTGAATGGCAGATGGAAACATTTATTTCTGGTTTAGTTCCAGACACAAAGTCAACTGATCGATCAGTTAAGTTTGTCAATGCTCATGGAGTCTCATTGACTGTTTCGTGTGACAAGAGTTTCAGTACTTTGACTGGATTCGTTCAAAAAGGCGATATGAAAGAATCAATCGACAAGTTATTCACTTTCAAGTCACTTGATGGTTACCGATGTGGATTCAAGTTAACTTTCATAGTATTGCTATCATTAAGTTTAATTTTGACTCAAGACCATTTGACTTCAGCTTCAGCTCAGTTTCATGATTTAGCAAACCAAATCTTACAAGGGAAGTTCTGTGGTTTTATGCGCTTTGAAAAGTAATGATCGAATTTCGAGGTAGAAAAGGACAAATATCCATTGAATTCATTCGCAAATATAATACAATTACTAAATTAAATTACTTATATCTAATTACTTCCTTTGAAAACTTTTCTTTTGTGTCATTAGCGATCCTATTTGAAAGTTTGTTCAAGTTAGGAACAAAACATGAAATTGAAACAATCTTGAGTGGATGGAAAGCATTGGTTGCAAGCACTTGGGCAAATTTTTTCGAGTGAATTTAAGATTAGTTGAGATTTATTGAAAGACAATTTTATTGATATTCTTAGTTGCCTGAGTGAGTTATAATATTTATTGACAAATTTTGTCAATTTTGCTGATTCAAATTAATTTACAGTAACCCTTTAGACAACTGGATATACAGCATCTTCAGCAACACCACACATGTTGATACCTCGGTACAATCGGAAGTAACCATTTTCACCGAAATCAGCTCCCCAACTGTTTTTGATTAGCCAGTAAGGAGTGCCATTATCAACACCATAACCTACAACGGTTACACCGTGGTTGAGAGCCTGAGGCGAGCATACGGTTGACTTTAAAACACCAGAACTTTATTCAAAGTGTGAAAATAAGTGATTAATTGCTCATTCGATCTATTTGAGATGATCAATTTGTGAATGAAATTACTTACTGATATAACTGCAAGTCAAACTCAGCATCTACGGCAACTGAAACAACTCGTTGAGCGACGGCTTGAAGAAGGGCATTCTCATTACCTTGCGGAATATTAACGTATGATGAGATTGAAGCTCCTCTTTTGGAAGCGGAGTATTTGCATTTACCACTGTCGTCTCCTGCAGCAGAAGTGTATGGATAAGAACTTTCGGTAGCAATACCTTTGTTATCTATAACATATTGGAATGATAAGTCCATACGACCACCATTACACCCCTTATTGTGGTGATCCCAAGAGCATTCAATCAAATTTTCCTCTGAAAGCTCAACCAATTTACCAGTTTTTTGGGCATTTGCGGATTCAATGGAAGCTATAGCTGAAAAGGCCCAACAACACTTGCATTTAGCTTGATTTTTGACTTCGGTTACAATTCCTTTCGTTCGCCAGTCAACTGAGGCTGGAAGTTGAACAGTTTTGTTGACATTGTGGACAACAGGGGTAGAGTAATGACTCTTTTTGAAGCCCAGATAAGCTGATTTAAATTCCTCATAGGTCTATTCATTAAGAAAAATATTGTGAATCAATTTATTGAATAGTTTACTGAATAATGAACTTACCAAATCAGCAAATTTATTGACTCCTAAGCGATAAGTGTGTTCACCATTGTTAGCTCTTTCATTGTGGGCTTTGATTTTTTTCAAGTTGTTTAAGAAAACTGTTTTCCGCCAAGCTTCTTCCCTTTCGTCCGCATAAACCTTGTTGTGCTTGGCCTATCAAATAATGAAAAGTCAAACGGGAAATCAGCTATTTATCAGCAGTTTTGCTCGTTAAACAACTTACCTTGAATGATTCCCATTCATTTTCATTGGAAAAACTGGCAGCAGAGACCAAGACAAAAAGAGCGATGAAAAAAGTTGTTCGAATCATTTGAATTGTTAACTGTTTAATACGGTTTGATGGATGAAAATTATATAACTGTGATCATTAAATTATTTGCAAGTTTTTATATTGTTTGCTGATTAGCTGACAGTCTAACATGATTATTCCATGCTGTTGGCATTTCGATTGATTAAATCTATTGAATAATATCTTCCATCCAATAGCGGTAATCAGGAAACTATTAATATTCAAAAGTTGGTTCAAAGGTAAAAATTGGTTGATGCATCAATCTAGATATGATATTGTGTTGGGGGAATTATTAAGTGCATGCTTATTTTATGTAAGCAAAATCATATGAATCTTTGCATTGTGTGAGTAATTGTTTGCAGCATCAATCTAGATATGAAAGTATTTAATTACAAATTATGCATTATCGATGAAAGCAACCTGATAATTGTATTGTTAGGTGGATGATTATTGAAGTACATACTACTAGTACTTAGTTTATCAGTTTATTATTATGCATATTAATAATTATTATCATATCAATGATCATTATGATTATTGCGTCCACATTCTGTGCATTATTAGTATTTTATTATTACACTGCATTAGGAAAGTCTAGAGATGGAACGTTTATTTGATTGTTTTAGATACACTGTTAACTAAGGGGATTAACTATGGCAATCAATTCAAAACAGGATTTATTGGACAAAAACAACAAGATCGAGAAGGATAACCTAGGTCAGGAAGACCAAACGAACGGTGATAACTGAAAGAGAAGATCGCGCGATAGTTCAAAAAGCTCGACCTGGCGAAAGAGACTTTTATTATTATCAAAGAGATAATCTAATACAACCTCGTAGGTCATTGAGCGAACCTCGAACTCTTAACTCGAAAGTAAATTTTCTGCACGTACTCCTTGATTGTGATTTGTAACAGCTTCAAGTTCAATCAAACTTTTGTAACTTTTGTTTCATATTTCATTGCTGAGGGTGTTTCACTGCTTGAAAAAAGTCATTTGTAATCAAAAGTTACAATCTTTATCGGAATGAATTTACCAGAAATGAGCTATTATTAGCACTAACCAGTTATCCAACTAACAAACAAGTTATCTAGCTTTACAACGCGTGTCTGACTGTTTTTTTAACTTTGGATTGGTGAATGCAATTAGTTGGTTTATACCAAAATACTGTTGACATTCCAGGTCTTCTAAGTTATCGCAGTTGTCATCAAACAATCTTGTAAAAAATAAAAAGGAGCCTGAGTCGTGAAAAAATTGCACAAAAAACGAGCCAGCAATCCTAAACTAGTGTCATTACTCAATAATCCTAAAACGACCCTGATATGCAAGATTTGAGGCGCTGAATCGATCCTTTGAGCAAATTTAAATTCAAAGTTTATTGAAAATATGAAATTCAACTTTCAAATCATTGCCAATTTCACGAAACCTTAATAAAAGTGCATTGAAACTTTACTCTGCTTACAAAGTTTTGGTCATGCAAGGATCTGCAATGAAAAATAGTTTTGCGGGGTCAAAGACTAAAATCCGAGAGATAAAAGGGCTTAGACCGATCGCTTTGTGTGAGATGAGCATATTTATTCTGTTCTTAATTCAGAATAAAAGCTACAAAGGCACTTGTTTCTGTTTCTGAATATCAAAGATAGCAATGCAACAATATGGTGATTCAGCACTCTCATGCTGCAGTTGTGACGATAATCTATTCGATAAATGTTTCATTTTAACAAGAAATCAATGCTGATTATTTTGATTAATTACACAATTTTGTCTGGTATATTTTTCGTTGAGTTAAATCCAGGATTAATTATATTGGGAATACAATCAAACGTTAAGATATTTATCATAGAAATCAATGTCATTTGATACTAATGGGCTGTTTTGTTTATTTGGGCTTATTAACACAAGATTAATCTGAAGATTTGGATTGTCTGATTTGATAAGCTCAGAAATTTAATATAAAAACAACAAAGGTTTACCATTCATTCATTCATTCAATAAATTTTTCATCAACAGTACCAAACACCTGACCTGAATAATGTTTTCATTTTTAATCCTTTTCCCAATACTTTTTACCCTTTCAGCTTCGACTCCTTTAGCTGCTTCGTTGGGTTCAAAGTCAACTGATGGTTACAATATCCATGCTGTCCTGGTTGCTGGGTCAAATACATACATCAATTATCGCCATCAAGCCGATGTTTGCCATGCTTATCAAGTCTTGAGAAATCATGGAGTTCCTGCTGAAAACATTATTGTCATGATGTACGATGATATTGCCAATAACACTGAAAATCCTTACCCTGGTAAAATATTCAATGCTCCTAATGGTCCTGATGTCTATGCTGGTGTATCAAAAGATTATATTGGTGATGAAGTGAATCCTGATAACTTCCTTGGTGTACTTAGAGGTGACAAAGATCTTGCTGCCAAGGGTAAGAAAGTACTCACTTCTGGACCAAATGACCATGTTTTCATTTATTTCGCTGACCACGGAGCTCCTGGACTTATTGGTTTCCCAAATGGTATACTCTCTTCAGATTATGTGAACAAAGCTCTAGTTTACATGCATAACAATAAAATGTATGGTAAACTTACATTTTACTTGGAAGCTTGTGAGTCTGGATCAATGTTTGAAAACATTTTACCCGATAATATAAACATTTATGCAACTACTGCTGCCAACTCTGTGGAATCAAGCTATTCATGTTATTATGACCCTAAGATTGGTACTCCTCTTGGTGATCAGTTTTCAGTTGCATGGCTTGAAGACTCTGACTCTCATGACTTAACCAAAGAAACTTTGGCAAAACAATTCCAAGATGTCGTGAAACAAACTACAATGTCACATCCACAACAATTTGGTCAAAAGTCTTTGGCTAGTCTAGAAGTTGGTCAATTCCAGGGTGAAAAGAGTAAGAGTAAGATTCACATTCCAAAGAGACATTCGAGAGATTTGATAAACGCTAGAGATGTACCTTTAGTGATACTTAGACGTAAAATAGACCGTACAAATGATGCTGCTGAGGCTGCTGTTCTAGAAAAGAGATTCGAAACTTTGATTGCTGGTCGACGATTCCTTGAATCAAGTATTAAAAAGATCGTCTCTCAGCTTTGTTCCTATGGTTATTGCTCAGATGTAAAAAGAGTCATGTCAACTCGACAACCATTGATTAATCATTCAACATACTCAAAAGTAGCTGAAAAGTTTCAATCAAGTTGCCTTAACTTGGGTGTTCACACTCATGGAATGAAATTCATGTATGTTTTTGCCAATCTTGTTGAATCAAACAACTTCACTCAGTCAACATTGGACCTTTTCTTGGAAGATTTGGAGAGAGCTTGCAATAATCACATTGTTAATCATGGATTCGAAGCTATTATTTAAGTTAATATAGTTCAAATCTACCGATCGTAAGACTAACTAACTTAAAGGTATTTGTTATCATCATTGGTAAAAATAAATATCAAAATGATTAAATGTAACCTTCAATTTCTTTGTCTAAGCAATAAATATTAATTTAATATTCCAATTACTCAATGCAGTCAAAAAGCCAATAGCCAACTTGGCCCGAATTCGAGAATAGATTTATTTTATTGTATTTATTGAAAAGAAACTAACTTTCAGTCTTGATCGAAGCAGGTTCTAGTTTAATGTGTCTTAATCAGAGTCTTAATTCAAAATAAGGTTTGGGTCATCCAATAAGCAGTACTTAAAATCGTGGTTAACAGGAATATTCAGTGTCCTCGTTGCATTGAATGTCATCAGCTTGGTCGATTCAGCAGTTACACTTAGGAATCAGGAATTGTTTTCATCTTATCCTCCTTGTGATCGATAGAGTGATGTTTGTGGCAATCATCCAACAGTTGTAAGTTGTTCTTAACATTGGTTTTATTGCTCTCAAATTGGATTCTGCATTGAATTTGTAGTCGTAATTCTTGGAATAAATACTGTTGAGCTGGAGAGTTCTTCATTTGCTTTAGATTTTAAAGCTTAAGCATATGAAGCACTCAACAGCACTGCAGATTAGCACAACACCAAAGAAAACGGCTTTCGTTATCGGCAAGTATCTTTATGTTTGTGGAATGTTATAAGCAACAACTCTAACCAAAAGTGCGAATACCCGAACAAGATTCAGATGGTTTTCTGCGACAGAATGTTGAGTTTTTTGTTCGCTCAGACTAATTAATGTCAGCTTTGATTAATCAAAGTTAAAAATCCATATCATCCATCCATATCAATGCTAAAAACTATGTGTCTTGGTTGGTAAAAAGATTTAAATTGAATAAATGGTTTGGATAGTTTAGTGGACCTGAAACATGTACAATGAATGGATGTCTCATCTAATACCAATCCAATATAATACAAAACTTTCTTGATTGAAACATTCAATGCATGAATTTATTATAACAAATGATAAAATATTATGCAGAAACAATGTACTCAGCTTCATGCATAATGGCTGATTGTGATCTTTATTATCGTGTTATGATTAAATAGGTATGTGTGACTATCAACACTTTGAATGTAAATATTTATTATTTATAATAAAGTTCAGGGCAAAAGCTTTGAGAAAATTTAAACTTGCGACAGTTCACTGATTGAAAGGGCGCATAAATTGACAATTTTTTTGAAATTTGAATCGAAGAAAACAAATGATAATTCTGAATCTGCATTTGGCCGATTCTGGTTAATGGAAAGATACAACAAGCCACACAATTTTGATGCCATTTGATTTTGACTGGTTCTGACTGACAGAAAATTTTAGCTTAAAGTGTCACAATTGTTTATGCATTTCTAAACATTCTTCGAAGCAGCATTTAGTTGAATGGGCAAACAAGCAATTTGATTCAGTTTCAATTGAATCACAATAAGTTTTCTTTGATAAAATTGATCAAACGAAATTTTTCATCATCATTTAGGTGCTTTTATTGGTGCAGTTTAAGAAGGGCGACAGTAATCTTGATTCATCCAAGCATAAGTTATTATTTTTGTTAGTATCGGTAATTACTTGTAATATTAAGTGATTCAAGGCTAAATTCAAATAAAAATCTAATTCCATGAGAAGCTCAAGTTTGGCATTGCCGTCAATAACTTCGTCAATAATTAACATCTAACTAACCACTTTAGCTAACTCGCTCAAACCAGCAGATACACTCGAATTCTCTATTGCAAAATCTTGCTATTAACTATTACCAATCGGTTTTGATGCATAAATGGTCTTCAAGCCTTTCTTAGATTGGACATCTTTGCATTTGATTCATGATAGAATATCATAATAAGATCAATTTCGAATTCATCTTAACTTACATTTCCTGAACTTACTAACGCATGATTTTAGATTTTAAGAACATGTGTACAGAAATCACCTTGCAACTGCATATGGCGTGTGACCAGCTAATGGTAGACTAATGGGTTAATCGGTCTCGAATACATATCCTTTCAAAAAATGACCTCGATCGCTGCGTTTTCAGTCTTTGGCCAATTTCTAAGCAACTAGATATTCTAGAGAAACATATCTGGCTTTTGTTTCATATTTTATTGAAGAGGGTGTTCAGATCTTTTGGCAAGTCTAATCAACAGAAAAAATCCATATTCAGAAATCAACAATGACTCAGATTCTAATTTATCACATGTTAACACCCCAAAATAATGTACGTCTTTCGATCATAAAAAAGGTTACAATCAGAATCGATAACCAATCTAATATGATTTGAATTATCCATTGAATTTGAAAAATATTTAGCTCTTTTGCATTTCAATAATGGATTAACTAATCAATGATCAGTTATTACAACCAATAATATATTTAATAATATAATTGATAACCAGAATGAGTCTGAATTCGCCAACTTTCATGTTTATTACATTCAGTATTAAACTCGTTCATTTTTTACTCTGTTTTCAAGTGATTCATCAAAAGTTTAGTTTCAATTTTCATTGCTAATTCCCTTGTGATATATTCAACTGACTCAACATTGACTTTGAATCTACAAGCTAACCATGGAAAGTACAGAGAATAGTATGGAATATCCAATAAGCAGTACTTCAAAATTGTGGTTGACAGGAATATTCAGTATCCTCGTTACATTAGATGTCATTACAATGATAAAACCAGAAGTTACATCCAGCGGGTCAGAAGTGGGTGTTACTCTTATCCGCCTTGTCATCGATGGATTCATGTTAGTGGCAATCATCAAACAGTTGAAAGTTGTTCTCAACATTGGTCGAATTATTCTCATGTTTGGTATCGTGTTCGGTGTATTGGCATTTCTGGTTGGAGCAATTGGTGCTGCCGATAATATTACAGAAGCACAAAGAGACATTTTGATTACGAACGCCGTTATCTTTGGTTTAGCGTTACTCTGCAGTGGATTTATAGTCGTGCTTCTTGGTAGTTATACAGCTGAATTGGCGAATAATTCATATGCATAAGCTGCAAAATATAATATTATAGATGAACTATTTAATAATAAAAAATTTATTCATGCTAACACTTAATAACACATGTAATTTAATCTAAAGGCTTTAATCGCATAACAGTTTAGGGATTCAATTATTCTTGTGCCAAAACTCTAATTCTATTTTTAGCGAGACTCTAAAATAATCTGAACCTTACATTAACTAATTCAGCTTGCAAATTTTCTCGTGATTTTTTATTTTTTGTGAGTTTGCTGTCTCTAAACGCAAGTCTGTCAATAACTTGGAGTCCGATTTTTCTCAAAAGTTCAAAAGAAAATCACGTTCCATTAAAATATGATTGCCATACTAAAGCTACATTGTTGATTCAATTGTTACTGTTAAATACACTGTAGCTCAAAAGTTTAGAACTGGAATAATTTTTGATGACGAGACGAAACCTGTGAGTGAAATAGCAAAATCAAATACAGTCACCATTGAGATAATGCACTCATTTTTGCAATTGCCCCTATTAAGGAGGAGTTACAGCTACTTTTGAATTTGGTCAAATTTTGATTCGATTTCTTTGATTATCAATTGACTTAATTCAATTTTTTTTCGCGAAATATCAATCAAAAAACGCGCGAAATCAACTTAAATCAACATTGCAGGTTAAACTTGATCTATTAAGGAAGATTGAAATTAATAAATTACGCTGCCCGAAGAATAGTGAAAATAAGCTATTCTCAGTGCGGTGCATTACATGGTGTATCTCAATGGTGACTGTAAGGCGAGTGACATATCATTCAACAACATTTTGATTGACTAATAAGAATAATCTTTTTCCTTTCCGTTGGCTAATAATCCTTCACATTATTGTATTAGTAATGTGATATTGTGATAAACACCGTGTATGGCAAGCTACATCTTTTTGTTTCTTTTATTATGATTTATGCAATTATCTTATTTTTTGATAAATCGCTTTACTGGGTTACACCTTAACATGTGAGTGATGGTTGAATTGGCTGAGAATTACCAGTTACAAATTGCATATCATTTCGCTTCTTTTGCATGGAAAATATAATTAACTTTGTTTCTTTGTATGCTGGAAATGAATTTCACTTGAAGTCACTTGTAATCTGTTGGTCTCAATTTGACTTTTTCATCATCTGGTGCTACGTTATAGCCTTTCGGGGTTGAATGAAGATGTTCATGTGTACAAAAGTCTGGAATCACTTTGAATTGAACAGTAACCGAATTACTGTCATGACTACTCACCGTCATTGTTCATCCATCATAAGATTTTGATAACTTTTCGCTGCATAAGCAATCTGCTGATGTGTTATGATAAAAATTTTAATTATTTTTCAGGTTGAATGAGTAAATCTTGATTGACAATGAATCAAGAAACACATGATGAATATGACGATTTTGTTTTCACTATGTTAAAAATGATAACCTAAACACGCACTTTGGTTATGGTTTGTTAAATGCAATTTGAATTGAACCAAATACTGTCGACATTTCAGATCTTCAGAGTTAACGCGGTTGCGATTAATTACTTTTTTGAAAAATCAAAAGCAGCCTGGGTCGATAAAAATTTTGAGCCAATAATCCTAGATTAGTATTTAATACTTTAGTTCTCATAATTATGCAGGATACGAGGCACTAAATCAATCTTTTGTGTGGATTAAAATTCAAAGTTTAGCGAAAATATAAAATTCTCCTTTCAAAGCATTGCCAACTTACGAACCTGAATAAAATTGCATTAAAGTTTTTCTGTTGACAAGGTTTGGATCATACAAAGATCGCCGTTTTCTCAGCGAAAAATAGCCAGTTTTACTTGTCACAGATCAAAAATTGACCTTAGCTTAGACAAATTATTTTGTATATTTGTGTGAAATGTTTAAATTTATTCAGTTCTTACAAGGGATGCATGATGGGTGATACGAAAATTCTGAACTTTTTTAGGGCTTAAAATATTTTAAAGTTTCAACTTTTGCATAGTTTAAGACTATTGAAAGCAATATGGATTTGTTTAAAAACACATTTTAAAATATTTCACCATAACATCATAGATCAACATTACTGGTCTTAAGAATTTTGACCTGCGATAAAAAGCTTTGACAACTTGTAACTTTGAAACGGAGAATTTCCGAACCGAAAAGCTCGACTAAGGGTCATATCTGACCCATTAGAATATTTTGAGCCAAAAAAAGTTTAAGATAACGTTATTCGTATCACCCACCATGCCTCCCTTGTTAGTTCAGAATATAAGCTATAAAACACTTTATTCTGTTTCTGGTTATCGCAGATATTAATAATACGAGATAATATGGTGATTCAGAACTCTCTTGCTGAGTTTTGACAATAATCTATTCGATAAATGATTCATTCTAACAAGAAACCAATACTGATTATTTTGTTTGAGATACATTATTAAGTCTAGTTTATTATTGGTGAGTTAAAATTAACATTTTGCGCCCATTAAATTCAAGGTTTTGATATATTTAAAATAAAAGCGATTGATAAGACATGAATCATGGAAATCAATGTCATTTGATACTAATGAGCTGTTTTGTTTATTTGGGCTTTTTAACAAAAGATTAATCTGAATATTGGGCTTGTATGATTTGATAAGCTCAGAAATTTAATATAAAAACAACAAAGGTTTACCATTCATTCATTCATTCAATAAATTTTTCATCAACAGTACCAAACACCTGACCTGAATAATGTTTTCATTTTTAATCCTTTTCCCAATACTTTCCACCCTTTCAGCTTCGACTCCTTTAGCTGATTCGTTGGGTTCCAGGTCAACTGATGGTTACAACATCTATGCTGTCCTGGTTGCTGGGTCAAATGAATACTACAATTATCGTCATCAAGCCGATGTTTGTCATGCTTATCAAGTCTTGAGAAATCATGGAGTTCCTGCTGAAAACATTATTGTCATGATGTACGATGATATTGCCAATAACACTGAAAATCCTTACCCTGGTAAAATATTCAATGCTCCTAATGGTCCTGATGTCTATGCTGGTGTATCAAAAGATTATATTGGCGATGAAGTGAATCCTGATAACTTCCTTGGTGTACTTAGAGGTGACAAAGATCTTGCTGCCAAGGGTAAGAAAGTACTCACTTCTGGACCCAATGACCATGTTTTCATTTATTTCGCTGATCATGGAGCTACTGGCTCTATCGGTTTCCCAACTGGTATACTTTCTTCAAATGATTTGAACGAAGCTTTAGTTTACATGCATAACAATAAGATGTATGGTAAACTTACATTTTACTTGGAAGCTTGTGAGTCTGGTTCAATGTTTGAAAACATTTTACCCGATAATATAAACGTTTATGCAACTACTGCTGCCAACTCTATTGAATCAAGTTGGGGATGTTATTATGACCCTAAAATCGGAACCGCTCTTGGTGATGAATTTTCAGTTGCATGGCTTGAAGACTCTGATTCTCATGACTTAACCAAACAAACTTTGGAACAACAATTCATGGACGTAGTGAAACACACTAATAAATCACATCCCCAGCAATTTGGTCAAAAGTCTTTGAATAGTCTAGCAGTTGGTCAATTCCAGGGTGAAAAGACTTCAAGTAGGATTCACGCGCCAAAAGGTTATTTAAGAGATTCCATAAACGTTAGAGATCTACCTTTAGTGATACTTAGACGTAGAATCAAGCGTACCAAGGATGATGATGAAGTTTTCTTTCTAGAAAAAACATTACAAACTTTGATTGCTGGTCGACGTTTCCTTGAATCAAGTATTAAAAGGATCGTCTCTCAGCTTTGTTCAAATGGTTATTGCTCAGACGCAAAACAAGTTATGAAAACTCGACAACCATTGATTAATCATTCAACATACTCAAAAGTAGTCAAAAAGTTCCAGTCAAGTTGCCTTAACTTGGGTATTCACACTCATGGAATGAAATTCATGTATGTTTTTGCCAATCTTGTTGAATCAAACCACTTCAATGAGTCAACATTGAACCGTTTCCTGGAAGATTTGGAGAGAGCTTGCAAGACTTTCATTGCTAATCATGGTTTTGAAGTTATTATTTAAATAAATTCACCGATCATAAGATGGAATGAATTAACTACCTAATGAATCAACTTACTCAAAGGTGTTGAAACAAACATTCAGTGAAATATGTTATCTGCTATAAGCTATGGGTGAGAAAAAACATATCAAAAATATCAAAATAATTAACATTAGAACAATCAAATGTTAACCTTTAATTTTTATATCTATCAATAAATGTTATTTTTTCAACAAGTGGAGCCTCCGATCATTAATGATCGTAAATTTCTTTCCTCTGTATCAACAAATTCAACTTATATTTAAAGTCTCATTTTCTTGAAGAAAACCATCGGCAATGTGAAAAACTAAATATAACATAATCAGGCTCAACAGCTGAACAAAATGTTTGAACTTTGAATGCGATTTCGTCAAATACCTTCAGAGAATCAGAGAAATCTTTTAATTACCCGAATGGTTCCATTTCGTATGCTAAAAGTTCATCAAGTCGTAACTCTTAACTTGACTGAAAGACAAACCCAATCAAATCACAGACATGGTAACTGCGTTAAATTATAATCGTGCCTTCAGATCGTTTGTAACAAAAGAAGTTTCACAAGTTATTTTGAAAAATGGATTAAAGTAATGAATTAAGCATAAAAATTTTTATCCTGTCTGTTCTTAACAAAAAATTCATTTTAGGCGGTTTTGGCTTTCCTGCTTTGATTTTGTCTAGAAGATCAATTTAGCAAATTAAATCTTTGGCTTAACTTTCAAGTAAATCATTGAGTTGGCTTCATTTTGGCCCGTTTTCATATTCTGTACGAATAGAAAGACATTTTGTTATTTGGAGCTATTTTAAAGTGTGATTTCACATTTCGAATTGAAAGACTAGTAACTGGAGATTCTCTTGCATCGTTTTTCTAACCTCAATAACTGTTAATTTCCGAATTTCATAAAACAACTCATCGTGTAGTGCAGCATTAATTATGAGAAATGTAACATCGTTTTTCTGTCCAACTTTATTTTCGTTACAATCAATGATCAGAGTTCGAAAACTGCATTACCATGCATAAAATGATAAACACCAAGCTAAATCTGGTAAAAGTGAAATCGATGATTTAATTGATTTTTATTTGACATTTTTATTTAAAAAAAATCGACAAAATAAAGATGAAAATGATCAAGTTAGTCAAGAAGAGTTCTGAGACGCAATTTGGCTTCATTTTTCGCTGCTGGATCTGAGACTGTTACTGCTACATTAGCATAGGCTATGATGTATTTGATTTATAATCCTGAATTCAAGTTGACTTCGTAGAGCCTCGAGAGACACAAAGATTGGTAAATACAATATTTCCAAAGATACTATTGTAATCTTCAATTTATGGAGCATTCATCGAGATCCAAAGCTATGGCCTGCCCCAGAAAAATTTGATCCCAATCGATTTCTGTCTGAAGATGGTAGCAAAGCTGTTAAACTACCTATTTATTTGGTTTCATTTAGTGGAGGTTAATGGATCTGTCCAGAGAAGGCCTGGCCAATGTCGTATTATTTTTGTACCTTGTGAATATTTTACAAAAATATCGAGTTCGAAGTGATCCAGATGTAAAGTTGTCTTTTGAAGCAACATTTGGTGTTTCAAGGCGACCAAAACATTCACCTCCTTTAATTTTTGAATTTCATTGCTGTGCTATTTTTGTTCTGCGATATTCTTAAAAAAACAAACACGCAGAACTTATTTCACAGGATATAAGATGAGTAAGAATGCAAGATAAGTAATCATCGAAAAGGTTTATTATCACAGGCGAAACCAAGATTGTTGGTTTCAATAATAGTTTGAATTTCACACCCCCATTGTTAGAATTAACGTAAATCAGTCATCTGACTTTCATACGTTTTCCCCGCGAACATAAATGCCATTCGGACTTACAATTGTTAGTTAATCTTTTGACGCCCCTTTGAATGCTTATGAATTTTCAGGTATAATTTTCTTTACGCCATTATTTGATTTTAGATTTTTGTTCAAATAAGAGTTAGCAGTGTTTAATTATTTTATTGAAGTCACTTTTCACAGCATCAACGATCAAAGTTTACAGAAATAAAACAATCATCAAAAAGATGAAAAATTTTCTCCACTTTTCTTTTTTCCTATGTTTTCTTTACTTAATAAACTCAGTTTTTTGTGATGATTTCAAATGTCCTGAAAGGGGTAAAGTTGGTGAATTAAAAGTTCCAGATGTTCTCAGTTTGATCGATAAACAAACTGGTTATCATGCTTCTGTTGAAGTAATTAATCCAACTCGAAACAATTTGGTCCATGACTATTATGATGGGAAAAATAATGTTGGATACATTGACTTGGAAGCAAACATTCAAGATAAAATGAATCGACGTTATTATTATCATTCAACTGAGGAAAAGATCGCCGTTCTAAAGTATACATGTACGGGATCGGCCTTAACCCAGAATGAGAAGATTGAATCGATCAAAGATTGGTTCGAACCAAAAGATATTGTCGCTTCTTCAGAGATGTTTAAAGATTTGGTTCATTTGGGACCAACAGTGTTGATGGTTTATGCCAACAGTATAAGTGATAAAGCTTCGTTCATAGGATCCGAACTGATTGAAGGGCGTAGTGTTAATCATTGGTTTTATTGTAGCAACCCTAATGGACCTTACATTGACTTTTACTTTGATGTTAAGACTTCATTGCCTTATCGGTTCTCGTTGTATTATCCTAAATGGGTTGAGACTCAGGAGGTCATTTCAATAAATGAGACTCAAACAGTTAAAAGGCAAGTTGATTCTGATTCAAAATACGTTTACAACTTTTACATGTTCAAACCACTTGTCATATCATCAGATGATCCCATTCCTTATCCATTGGGTTATGGATGTACTCGTAAAGGCGCTCGTCCATCTACACCATTACCAAATTTCAGTCAAGTTGAAGAGTTTTCCATGGACACGGAAGCGATAATCACCTATTCTGATCGTGACCCTATCAAATCAACGTGTCGAGTAATGAAACGAGGCGATGTTATTTCGTACGAAATCCAAGAAGGAACTGATTTCGTTCGTTCCATTGAAATGCCTCCTCCTTTAGGACGATTTCAAGTTGATGAACACACTGGTCAATGCCAGTATTTTACTTCAGATTATTCTAATGAACTTAATTTGATCACCCGTTGGCCATTCCATCGAGATCGTGGCTTCCACCTATTTTATTATCTCGGAATGAAACCACCTGAAGATCAACGACCATATTGTGTTGGCGATATACCTTTAGGCCCTTTCCGAGTGGAAGAGTACATTGCAGCTATCTTCTTCAAGAAAAGGATAATGATGTCATTGTTGACTAGTATTATACTC
>NW_015449945.1:1723956-1811095 GCF_000239435.1 Tetranychus urticae | reverse complement strand
TGTTCCAAGTAAAATCATTTTCACTCCAGATCGAGGTCATTATAATGATCGCTATAGTTTCGCTGGTGTGCCAACTCAAGTGGAAGTTACCATAATTAATTACAAGGACGTTCACATTGATTATGAAGATCGATTCGATGTTTCCGGTTGTTATGAAGAACCTGGAAGCTATACTTGGTTTCAACTCTTCTTTTCAAATCCTTTGATGACTGAATACAATATGGAAACAGTCAAGGAATCCACTGAAAAATTCTTGACTTCAGTCATACCAATAACTCGTATTGGTGAAATTCATGCACAAGAAGTTGATTCTAATGTATATGTTACTGTTAAGCTTTTGGATCGAGTACACTTCATTGATAATTATCGTCTTCAAGATAAAAGTAAAATTGTACGTCCTGACAATACTATCAAAAGATTTCAAGTCGAGGACTGTGAACAACTGTGCAGTTCAACTCAAGATTGTTTCGATTTTAGTTACTGTTCGGATTATGACTGTTCAATTTTTATAAAAAAACGTCATTATGGGGCTTCTGCCGAAACGAAAAACAACAAGGAATGCAAATTTTATTATAGATTCTCAAGAGTCCATGTTGAGCCATTGGTTAGCAAAGATTATTTATCGTCAATGCCACAAGTGTTACAACAGATAAGGAATAATCTCCAAGAAGGTGGATTCGAAGATGTGTTCATTGTTAATGGGCCTGAAGAGATTGGTGACATTTCCCAAGAATTACATAGACCCTCAATTCCTTTAAACCTTCAAGAGGTGAAGATTTTCCGATCATTAAAACTGATCGCCATTTCAATGAAGGACAATTCAAGATTGAGAAAAGTACTCTTAACGAATGTTTCATGGCTTGTGTCAATGATGATGATTGTAACACACTTTCATATTGTGTTAACCAGAATAAGGAATGTATTCTGAGTGGAGAAACATCGAGTTCGTTGAACGACACATTCGACGACAAAACAAGCCATGCAGATGGATGTAACATTCATCAAAGTAAATTCATTATCCCATTAATTTGTTATTTCTTGAATTAATTTTGTTCCTCAATTTCAATCCAGAATCATTTATCAATCTATTCCATGAGTATCCTGGAAAAAATCTAGTTCTGGATGCCGTCTCAACCATATCTGATGTACCAATTGGTGATTGCGCTAAAAGATGTGCTCAATCGAATGATTTCAATTGTGAATCATTTGATTACTGCCAAGATAATGATCAAAGGTAAGTCGAAACTTATCACAAAATTTTTTATCTCTTATGTTAATAATGGACTTGGATACAAATCATAAATAGTTGATTCGCAATCAGATTGGTTACAATCGTGACAATCGATTAAAGCATAAACCAGACAATTAGATAATTAATGAGATGAGAAACGCATAAAGATACAGACTTATTATTGAATAAGTTTATTAATAACGTAATGAAGCAGCTATGAAATAGCCTTATGAGTAGGACTCAGCTTCAAACTTATGACTCGAGTTTACTCATCCTATGGTATTATTGATAATGATACTCGTAAAGTTATTGTAACATTATTGTGTATTCATCTATGAACTGATCTGATGAATTTTCATTCCAATTTTTATCCAGAAATGAATCTCTTTGTTTCTTACATGTTAATCACATTGTGATAGATAAAGCTCATCAATTAAATTCAACAAACTGGAAGTATGCTGAAGCCGGATGTTCCCATTACTCAAGTAAAAACCATTTCTTTAATCCAACCTTTGTTAAAATCTGGTCAATATTTACTAATTACTCAATCTTTTTACTTTTTACAGAAAAATCTGAACTTGAGTATGAACATAAAGTTGGACTTGCATTGAAAGATGATATGAAAGAATCGATTGTTGGAACTTTTGACCATACATTTTTAGAACACTGCGCTTCCGAATGCAATTCAGATCCTAATTGTTTTACCCTCGAGTTTTGTGAAACAATTGATTATAATCAAATTTCCAATAGTAGTGTTTCATTATCGAGTTGTACATTGACCAATTTAAAGCCAAATAATGTTAATCAAACTCAACTATTTGAAGAACCGAAAAGCGACAAAAAAATTTGCTCAATATACATCAATCATAAGAAAATTACAGAAAATAGCAAAACTAATACATCTGAATCATCAACGAAAACATCAAAGAAATCAAATAACTTCTCTTTAACAATTGGGTTGAGCACAATAGTATTTATATTGGCGTTTGCTGCTGGATTCACTGGATTTAAATTTATTGTCAAGAAAGGATTTTTTAAAAAAACAGATTCAAACATGACTATTCCAATGATACCAACCGTGCGAACTAGATCTTGAAATATTACCTGTAAGTCAAATGGCTACATGATGATAATGATGAAACATTGTATAAAAAGACGATATTGATTAGTAGTTGCTAGGTCGTCTGTAATTATGTTTTGGTATCTTTGATTATTAAAGATATTTTTTCATACATTTTAAACTAGTTTTATTGTAATTATTTTAAATGATTAATTCTACATGTACATCTAAACCAACTTTTAAACTAAATCTATCAATACCATTTAGCATATCTATTTTTATTTCAAATATTTCATTGCATATTGTATGTGTACTTAATGAATATGAGAAAAGCACTTTACTAACGCTCTCTTAGCCCCGGAAAATACTTTTGATTTAACCTGGTTGAGTATCAGGTCGATTTAACTCGTCGTTATTTCCGTATTCAAACAAAAGTGTAGCTGAAAAATAGGTCCAAATGACCAATTTCATGTAATGATAAATATCAGAACAAAATTCGTAATAGCAGGTTTGGCGCAAACCCGTCTTTTAGTTTGTCTGTAAATGTAATCAAAAGAATGAAAAAAATAACATTGAAGGGTAGAGTTACCCAAAACCAAGTTAATCATTCGGTTAATTGATAAAAGTTAAAGTTTTAAACTATTGGTTAATATCCGTTGAGATTGCAAATCTTTCATTTTCTTTATTTCATAATTTTCTTTAACAAAATTTGTAATCTCCCGAGACTAAGTCTTATGATTTTTGTCTTCCTTCATTTTTGTCTTTTTTGATTAATTTACAGTCTAAGACTCTGTCTAAAATGACTTTCTCATTTTGTCTAATTTTGTCTAAGACATCAAAATTTCCTTTTCCTTTAGAATAATTTTCATTCTATTTCCTTCCGTATTAATTGGTATAAATACCAGAAGTTTTCTAATTAATATCTAACTATTATGTTCAAGTTAAGTTCGTTCATTCCTACTCACAGTACTTTAATATTGTCATTTATGTTTAAAACACTCTTTGGAAAGAGAAATGCTAAAAACCCTTAAATTTATGTTTAATTAAAAGTTTCCTTTTTTGATTATAACTCAAGAGTCTAAGACTAAGTCTGTTTGCTTCATTGTTAACATTTGTGTTTTCTACCATTGTGATAAAGTTCAAGTTTTGAGTAAAACTTGACCAACGAGATTGTACATTTTCAAGACTAAGTCTAAATTGAAGTGTAAATGCTGATAGAGCTGAAAGCTTTTGAACTCTTAATTATCTTTGTGATATTCCTGAGTGAACTTTACTGTTCAACATTGAGCTTATTTTGGCTTGAGATTGGTTTCTCTGGTTAAGCTTTCTGACTCGTGCCTGTTTTAGCTTAATTACTCATCTACCTGGTCTAAGACCTTTTGAGTCGACAACATTCTTTGGTCAAAATTGTGGTTTCTAATCCTTCTCATCTTACGAGTAATCCGTAGTCTAAGACTAACAGTTGAACTCTGGTGATCCTAAAAGAACCTGAGTATTCAGGATTTGAAAGGCTTGAATAATCTTCTGAAGTGAATAAATTGTGTTTGATTTGTACGCAATTGAAGTGAATTTATTTAATTTGGTTAACTTAGTTTAAAACTTTGAACTCTTCCTTTCAAATGGTTTGAACATAATAACATTTTATTTTCAAAATAACTCAGCTAAGTTAAATCTTTGATGAAAAGAGGTTCTTTCAAACGGTACATAACAAAATAATTGGGAAAATATTGAAGGAAATGAAAATAGCAAACAGATTCTTGTAGTTAAATGTGCAGATTAGTTGTAATAAGATTTGATTAAATATGATCAATTGCTTTTATTATAATAACTTTTAATTTAACATGTAATATTCTGAATTTTACTTTTGGATAATAAACCATTGGATAGAAACCAGTTTGTGAAGAAATCAATGAAGTTTGAAAACAAACTACGAAACAAGTCTAAAGTTATACCAAACGTTATCAATTGTTCAATGTAACATCTTGCTCATTGTAAACTGGAATACTACCAGCAAACACTTGCAAGTCGAAATCACTTGTAGATGCATCAATACTGATTCTTGAATTACCCAAAACAAGAGGAGTGGCCCATGAGCACATTTCGGCATTGTTCACGGTTGATTGTGTGATCTGTTGATCGACAGCAATTTGTTCATTGCCATTGCTGATATAACCACGTACATCTTGCTTCAGGAAACATTCAAATTGTAATTTACTTCCATCTTTTCTAGTTAGAGTTACAGTCATATCATTATCACTGTATTTCCAGTAATAAAGTCGATAGCGTATTTGTTTTTCGGTTTTGTCAAAAGAGAGAAGAAACCTTTCATTACCATGAACCTTATTGCAGCACTTGAGATATTGAGCGTGATAGATTGGAAGTTGACTAATGTCTTGAGCGACTATAACTTTCTTTGAGTCGTGATAAAGTGTTATCGACTGTTCAATGTCTTTAATCATATCTGCACCCTTTGGCCAGATATTACCATTAAAATTGAGAGTCCAGGTACAGGATAAAACACCATCCTTGTAAGACGATGATCCAGTTATCGGCATGTAGGTGAGAAGATCAAGCCTTGCATCAGTTTGGCCATCAGAAGATTTATATCAAATGTATGCATATTGACGAGAACGATGAGGATTAATTCTAACTTTGATTGTCTTCTTATCATCTGACGCTACATTGTAGCCTTGCAGGGTTAATTGAAGTGAGTCGTATTTACCAAAGACTGAAATCACTTGGAACTGAGCTGTAACCAGATTATTTGCTGAGCAAACACCAGAACCATCACTTGATATACAATAAGTTTTAGTTAAACATTCATCATTACATGAATTATTAGCTTCAACTTGAAGATTGATGAAGAAAAGAACGAACAAAAACGAGAAATACATTTTTCAATGTTTTCAAGAACTGACAAGTTCTCTCATCTAGTTTGACGCTTTTAAAGCTTTGGAATCGGCTGATGACTAATGGAAAATTAAGGCGTAAATTTTATCGACTATTTTTTAATAGACCAAATCTATTTTCCCCTTTAAATTTTGGTGTTTATACATTTATATTGTTTCTTTACATAAGCAAGATGCAAAATTTTGATAAATTAACTTAATTTGTTAGTCTTGATATACTTGAACCTCCCAACTAAATAATCATGAGATGAAACCCCCTGAATGATGAATACTCTCCAGCGCTCTCTTAACATTATTCTATGGTGGATAAACATCAGAATTCGAAGGTGAATATAGATTCGATTCATTGATAAATTGTCGATAAAACCAATCAATGCGTTATTAAAATTTACGCCTTAATTATTCATCACTCATTAGTCATTTCCACAGCTCAAAAATAATGCTAACCTTAGAATTTGCACCTTCAAACTGAAACCTTCGCTTAACACATTTATCATTCATGGATTTTCATCTCATGATTATTTAGTGGGGAGAAATGAGTATATTAAGATTAACACATTAAGTTATGAGTTAAAATTTATCAAAATTTTGCATCTCGCTTATGATTTCAATATTCTCTGGCAAAAACATCAAAATTTAAAGGGGAAAATAGATTTGGTCTATTAAAAAATAGACGATAAAATTTACGCCTTAATTTTCCATTAGTCATCAGCCAATTCCAAAGCTTTAAAAGCGTCAAACTAGGTGAGAGAACTTGTCAGTTCTCGAAAACATTGAAAATGTATTTCTCTTTTTTGTTCGTTCTTTTCTTCATCAATCTTCAAGTTGAAGCTAACAATTCATGTAATGATGAATGTTTAACTAAAACTTATTGTATATCAAGTGATGGTTCTGGTGTTTGCTCAGCAAATAATCTGGTTACAGCTCAATTCCAAGTGTTTTCAGTCTTTGGCAAATATGATAATCTCCAATTAACCCTCGAATCTTCCAATGTACCAGTCCATGCTGAAAAATTGATGAAAGTCAACATTCGAAGAGGTTATTCTCGTGAAAGTGTGTTCACTTGTCATAAAATTGCTGATGACTTGGCTTATGCACAGTTTGATGCAGACAACTACGCACCAATAACTTCAACATGGTCTGTCAAGGATGGTGTTGTATCTTGTACATGGACTCTCGATATGCATGAACTTATTTGGCCACATGGTGTAGATATGATTAAAGACAGTCAACAATCAATAACACTCATTGACGAATCACATAAAGTCACAGTTGCTAAAGACACTAGTCAACTTCCAATTTATCACGCTCAGTATCTCAAGTGCTGCAATAAGGTTCATGGCAATGATGGTTTTTTGCTCACTTTTGACCAAATTGAACAACAAATACGCTATCGACTTTATTATTGGGGTCACAGCGGTAAACATGTGACTGTATCTTTAACGAGAAAAGATGGAATCGAATTAGAATTTGAATGTTATCAGGATTACGGTGTACTTGGCTACATAAGAAATGGTACTGAACGAATCTCTGTGGAGCATCAAATTACACAAACAATGAGTTTGAACAATAATGAAGTATGTTCATGGGCCACTCCTTTTGTATTGGGCGATTCAAGCATCAGTATTGATGCATCTACCACTGTCTTTGAATTGAAAGTGAGAGAAGGCGATTGGAAATTTTACACTGAAAAAGATGTTGTATTGAAAAACTCGCCAAAACTTTAGTAATAAAATAAATTTATTTTGCATAAATCTTCTGTTTGCATTTTACTTTTAAAATCGTATTTAATTTGTTTTAGTTTAGTGCCTTTGGAAATGCCTTTGCATCGCATTTAGCAGGATTAATCCAGCCTACTCGGTCCCGTTTAGTGGAGGTAAAGGATTGGTCTTAGTGAAGGCCTAGCCAATGCCGATCTTACAAAAGTTCGGGTTTGATGTTATCCAAAATATTCGCCTCCTTGGTTTGAGACGGATTGGTTAATTTTGCAATTTCATTGCTGTAACCTGTTGTTTTGCTAACCAGAACTAACCATCCTTATGTGAATAAATAAATTGCAAGAAAGCTTTTACATTTAAACCATTTTTGTGACGAATTCTAGTCAATTTGAGTTAATTTTCAATTCATTTTAGATGTATTCATTATAATCCATTTTGAAGAATATGAAAATTATCAAATATTATTTTGCATGAAGGTAAAAGTTTTATTTTAATTGCTACTCATTGATTAATAAGCATGCAATACAATTATTTATCTTGGGATTAACATAACCAACAGTAGTCCTCAGTATCCTTTCCGGAAAGATCAAGAGGCTTTCTATCTTGTGAGTCGTGGATATCACTGGGCCAGTTCTCTTCGTCATTAGTCGAATCTATTTTGAAAATTTCAGTGGGCCAGTTTCTTTCATCAGTATCGAATCTAAGGTTTGGTTTGCTAATTGATGCAACTGAACTGAAGCTGAAGTCGTATGGTCTTGAGTCAAAATTAAACTTAATGTTAGCAGTTCGTACTATGAAAGGTACTTGAATCCACATCGGTAACCATTAAGTGACTTGAAAGTGAATAACTTTTCGATTTATTCCTTCATATCGCCTTTTTGAACGAATCCAGTCAAAGTACTGAAACTCTTGTCACACGAAACAGTCAATGAGACTCCATGAGCATTGACAAACTTAACTGATCGATCAGTTGACTTTGTGTCTGGAACCAAACCATAAATGAATGTTTCCATCTGCCTTTCAGATTCCTTTTTCATCATCATGACTCTGTAAATTTGGAGCAACAACGGCCTTGATATCATTAAAACCAAGAGTAATGGGAACATAATCATCGATGGTAGCCAAATCAATGCTTATCGAACTGTTAGTAACTGGAGCAATTTGATTGCTATTTGCAGTCACATCTAGTTTCCAGTTGCAGCGAAAATCGTAGTTGGCCCAAATGGTATCGATTCCAGTTGGTTTATCTATTTTATCACCATCAGATGAACAATAAAAGTTATACGGTTTACCTTTCACATTGAAACCAAGTGATAAAGTGGTGGGTTCTGGTCCTTTCGAGTGATATGCTAAAAGAGACATACTTAAATGTTCTGCTTTATCCTCATGACCAGCTCTAAATGTAACGGCAGCAATGGTATCAGCAGAACACCTTGTTGAACCATCATGATTAAGACAATAAGTTGGACCGTAAAAGCACGGGTCATTTGGGTTGTGAGAAAGGAAGGCAAGTTGAACAAGACAAAGAAGAATTGCAGAGAAGAACAACATTTTGCTCGATTAAGTTGCTAGTAGATCGTAGTAGACTCACTATTTTTATTTGTGAAATTTGATGATCAGTTAGTCCCTTTTTATATGTTGACCGTCAATCGAATATCAAATGATTGATAATTTCAGGTAAAATTACCATTATATCAGATGTATTGTATTATTGTTCATTTTATCGTGACTATCATGAGGATAGTTAAGCGGTTCATTTATTTTATAATTAAATGTATTTATTGAAAGTAATAGAACTTGGTTCGACATTCGAGACATTTTGGTGCATCTTATAATTCACATGATTTCATTTAACTAACTATCATTTTTTGATATATTACAAATAACTAAAAAGTTTGGGGGAAAAACTTTTTAATTATTTAGGTTGATGGCTTATTGTTGGACTAGGAATATATGCAAAACTATCTTTCGATTAAAGAGTTTGGTGGAAAATCTGATGCCTCAACTGTGCTAAAAGAGACCAAACGAATAATTTTGAAGTAAATTTCATAAATGATTGTCCATCAGACAAAATATTTAATTCAGAATCTGAGTCTTTAAATGTGGATTGAATTTATCGTGCATCTGATGGTTTCCATTAAGTCATTAGCAATCATTTCATAATGAGTCTTTAAATATAAATTGAGTTTGCTGTGTACAGAGGAAAGAAGTTTACGATCAGTCATGATCGGGGGCTCCGCTCGTAGCAATAATTAGGAAACTATTAATATTTTTATCCTGGCAGATTTAGAGAAAGCTTGTAATGATCACATTGTTAATCATGGATTCGAAGCTATTATTTAAGTTGGATATGGCTAAAATCTACCGATTGTAAGACTAACTAACTTGAAGGTGTTGGGATTAACATTCAGTTAAATCAGTTGTTTGTTATTATCTTTGGGTCTAAACAAATACCAAAATGATTAAATTTTAACCTCCGATTTTTTTGTCTAAGCAATAAATATTAAATTAATACTTCAATTACTCAACAGCAATCAAAAAACACTAGCCAACAATGGCCCGAAGTTCAGAATAGATTTATTAAATTGTAAAGAAATTATTGTTATTATTATTGTTATATTATAGTTAATAGTTATGAATAGTGATTGAAAAGAAGTTGAAGTTCAGTCTTGATCAAAGCAGGTTCTAGTTTGATTGACGTGTCTTAATCAAAACCTGAATTGACAATAAGGTTCGGGTTATTCAATAAGCAGTACTTTAAAATCGTGGTTGACAGGAATATTCAGTGTCCTCGTTGCATTGAATGTCATCAGCTTGGTCGATTCAGCAGTTACATCTAGCGAATCAGGAATTGTTTTCATATCAACCTTGTGGTCGTATTGCTCTCAAATTGGATTTTGCTTTGGATTTATAGTCGTGCTTCTTGGAATATATACTGTTGAATTGGCGAGTTCTTCATTCGTCTTAAGCTTTTAAATCTTATGCATATACAGCCCTCGCCAGCGCTGCACAGTAGCACAACGCCAAAGCGAATGGCGTTCGTAATCGGCAAGTATCTTTGTGTTTCTACAATACTATCAGCAGCACCTCTAACCAAAAGTGCGATTATGCGAACAGGACTACAATGAATAAAATAAAACTATGATCTCGATTAATCCAAGCATAAGTTATTATTTTTTAGTATCGTGTAAGTAATATTTAGAGCTTCACAATGTAGCCATTCAAAGCTGGATTCAAATAAAAACCTAATGCGACAGGAAGTCCAAGTTGGTCATTGCTATCAATTATTAGTTGACTGCATCAAAGACTGGAGTTCTTTGATTGGTTATATGATAGAGTAATCACATATCATGAACCACAATATGTCATTATGATATGACAGACATTTTATCCATATCCAATCTCTACTTAGAGGATCTTGACCATTTAGAGCCGGTTGAATCTTGTCCTTATAAATGCCGATGGTGTGGTATGCCGATAGCCAACAAATCTATTCAAATCTAATTCAAAGAACCTCAACTGAGCAACTATAATGAAAGAAAGCAAAAATCGATAAAAAATTTACTCCTTAATGGTGGGATATTCTTTCATTTCCCTGTCTTAATCCACTGTCTTCTTTTCCTTAGTAACAATGGGTTGAAGTTTTACCGTCAACAAGATGGCTACATTAAGGATACTTTAGAGTAGGAAAAGAGGAGCTAGAAAAGGGCAGAGTAAGTTAGTTGGAAGGGATGGCTCAATCATTGTAGTTAGCAAATCCTGTGGTCTTTAAGACTGGATTAAATTTGGTTTTAAGTTAATTTTGGTGTCAGTCAATTGTATTGGTCCCATCCCCATCTTCACCATGCATCATTAAATTTATGTTTTCACTCGATAATCCCAGTCATTCATCAGAACTCAGCCAATCGACTGTGAAGTATTCCCAGTGTAACCCTTAAAATATCTAAAATAACAATCTGTAACCGACATTTCTTACTTGATTCGAAGTAGACCAATACATTTGCAATAAACCTTACATATATGAGAGAAATTCCCTTTTATAACATTGAATTCATTCTCATGTCAAGTTTTTACTAAAAATGATTGTGATCTCAATGATCTGACGAATTCTTGGCCAGACACTATTTTTTCAACTCGGGTTCCTTTTTCTTGTACATTCGCTTTCTTTTTAAAATCACTGTAAGAAACCTAGCCTGTATTGTTCTTGAGATATTGAATAAAACGTGAAGTAAATGAGGTTTTATACGTGCTGACGATCCAAAATCAATGATAAAAAAATGAATTAAAGTTGTTTGTACGACTTCCAGGCAAGAAATGCTCCACTTTTTTTGATATCGATTTGTGATTGATTATTGCTCTACAATGGGTCAGCAAGAGAACGAAAAAACATGCGTCGTTCATCAATTTTTGTGTTGTTCACATCATAGGATGCCAAGGTTAGTATTGTCAATATTTCATGTAAGGAAATCCTAAAAAATATGAGTAGAAACCAATTTGGTCAAATCTGAATATTTGATAACTATTAGAAAATTTAACATCATTTATAATCATAACTATTCATTTCTATGCAGCTTGACAAAGTTTCTATTTATGCTTTTGTATTAATTAGTCTGAGCGTAGCGAAGCCTACATGTGCACTTTTTCACACAATTTCGATTTTGTTTTCTCGATATCTCAACAACTAATGTATGAACAGTCTTCAAACTTTTTATTATTGTAGAGTAAGGGAGCGCGCATGTTCAAAAAATTTTTTTTCAATTTCAGGGCAAAGGTTGAAGTGGCGTGGCAAAATATCGGAAATCGCCTTTCAGCCCCAAACATCCTTTGCTAAGTGTTTTACTCATTTTTTTGAACAAATTAATCGTATATAAACCTGACAACACAGAGATTACTTTATTTTAGTCCTGTCTTTAACTCTTGTGTTTCATATAAGTTTTTCATATCATTCAGACCACGCAGGTACATAGAAATCATAAACAGTAATGAGACTTGAAAAAATATCAACGAAAGCCAAGAGACTTTTGAGTCTCAATAGAATTAGGGTTGAAAATTTTTTGTCACAACAGGAAACTTCTTCTGCATCGTCTGTAATAGATGAACCTAATCTTCCAACAATGCGATTTAGTCAAGGAGCAGGACCATCTAATGTTAGAGTTCCAATACAGACTTGTCCTACAGATTTTCTTCGGCAACTTGTGCAAGATACATCATCTGATGATACGATTATTGAACAACCCACTGCTGAACCGAGACCAGTTTTTCGCGAATCATTTTCAAATGAAGAATTACATCAAGTAGATGCAGTTAGAGAAGGTGCAAATTTTCGGTTGATTATAGAAAAAAATACATCTTTTCATGAAGATGATTTGAATGAGTCTTTCAGTTTACCAAGAGTACCAGATCCACTATATGTACCTGCAGTAGAGATATATCCTTCTATTTGGGTTGACATTGCCAAAAACTTTGACAAAACTTTAGAAAATATACAATGGAAAAAATGTAATTTGTGTGAACAAGAGTTACCAGATCTGTATTTACTCGCAGGTTCCTGTAGCTTTTGTAAAAATGTAACCTCTGCAGGTCTCTTTAATGACGACAATTTAGTGTTCCAGGAGAAGTTCCTGAGATTCTTCAAGATTTAACACCTATTGAAGAAATGCTTATAGCTAAAATACACCCAGTTTTGTTTATATAGAATACGTGGTTAACAATATGCGTATTCTGGCCACGCTATTCATTTCCGTCAAGATGTTGTACAGTTACATTCAAAACTACCAGTTAATCCCATTTCACTACAAAGTATCGTTATCATTACTCGTACAATACCAAGTGGTCTATCATATTTACGTGTTCGTTCCAGTGTTGTACGAAGTGCTTTAAAATGGCTAAAATCGAATCATCTTTATTATCAAGACATTGAAATAGACTCTGATATTCTGAATAGCCTTCCTTTAGATGGTGATTTAGATTTTGCCAATTTCGGTTCTCTTCATGAGCATGAAACTGATGCAATCATTGCTGAAGAGCCAGATTGCAATATCGATGAATATAACTATCCTCAAATGCCTCAGTTGAATCAAGCTGATGGAATTTCTGCCATCTTAGAGCCACGTATTGATTGGCCGCGTGTTTATAATGTTCCCATAATTGAATTCACCACTGAGTGTTATTTGAATCAAGCTTTTCCAAGCCTTTTCCATTTTGGAAAGGCTGATTAAACCAGCCTAGGTTGGAAAAAGTTGATTACCTGCATTTGTCAGTACTTAAATTATGAGTCAACTCATTGAAATGCAAAATATTTTTCGAGTGAATAGAGCAATTTTGATGATTCTATTTAACCGTTCGAAGTTCATTAATCAATTTGCAGTAGTGACGGTTAAAGGCGTATCTGATTCAGAGAAGAGCATATTAAAGGTGTGATCTGTGGAGGATAAAAAGCAGTGTGATTCAAGTAGGACCCCTTTCATCAAAAATATAAAAATAGAACATTTTATGGCTTATGCATGATATGTTTTGTTATTACTCATTTATTTATTCATCACTTCGGAGAAATTCATAGCGTTATCAGTATTGATCAGTTTCCACGAAATACCTATTCGTACAATCAATATGATCTATTTGAGCTTCAGCTTCATGGCTGGTCCCGTGCAAGACCCATATTACTTATTTGACATATGCTACACCTATCACCTTAATTGGACAAAAACATATCGTTACCTACTTTTAAACGTCATGTGAATGGAAAAAGTTACGAGATCGAATTGTTATTTTTGTACTTGCGATTAAATTAATCTAAAACTTCCAAAATTGTAAATTAAACCCATGAGATACAAGTTGTAGATATTTCTTGTCAAAAAATCGATGCAAAAATGCAAAGCTTTACGAAAATCAGTTGACCTAATGATTGGAAAAAGTCAGAAATTGGCTTAATTATTCTTAAATGTAAAATCAAAAGTTTGTTTGGTAACGTTTAACTTTTTCAATACAGTCTACTAGTGTTTGAAAGAAATTTGTGCTCCTGGTCTGGAATTCGGGACCGTTTTCGACAATTGACGTTTCAAACTTTCGATAATAATGGCCATCAGTATAAAATTTTCGAAGCCATCCACGAAGGTTCTCTATTGAACCAAGATTTAGGCAGCGAGCTGAACACTTTATAACAGTAACATAGTTCACAAATCACTGATTTGAGTCCTAATAAAATAAATTTGGCCAAAAATGTGACGAATGCATGGTTCCATCCATAAAGACTGACGAAAACCTTTGCTCTGTTATTATTAACCTAAATTCCCAAAAAGGTTCTGGTGATGATAAAATAATATCTAATCTGTTTGTTTAGAGGTTCTATCAATTTCATATTTCATTTGACCAAGTAATGACTAATTAGATACAATATTTTCAGTTTCATAATTTTGTTTACAAGTTCATAGATCATAAACAGAATTTTGATATCTCTAATTATCACTGAGTTAATTTACAATTTTGGAAGTTTTAGATTAATTCTAATCGCAATCACAAAAATAACAATTTATTTATTTAGGCGTCTCTACTTTGCATAAACTTTGTTTACAATATTGTTGACTAGTATAAAAGGCTATTTGATGAATATTTAGTTCATTTTCATTTCATCAACAGTAATTGAAAACAAATTGTTACGGTTAACTGTGTTTCTGTTTATTTCTTGCATTACATCTCCATTACAATGCTGCTCAAACTTTTAATTGTTTTTTCATTGTTTACAACAATGTCAACAAGTAAGAATTGAAATCGAAACTCGATTGTCTTAATCTAATCTTCTTATTAATTAAAACAGTCAATACCAACAATTTGGTGGACTTGCCATTGAAAGTACCTAAAGGAGGTCTAGTGATTAATGCTACTTTAACTGATGTCGTAAGTTTGACAATCAATTAATTGTTAATCAATCTAACGTTTAATTTCATCTCTCAGAATGGATTGAAAAAGTATTTTATACAAGAGTTGGTATCAAATTCTGATACAGACACCAAAGGTAAAATTGCAATCTCAAGTGATGAAGATTCCTACTCAGTACATTATAAAGCTGCTGCTTATTCTGGTGTGGACAGTAAGGAACGATTGGTTATTCATGGTAAGAAGATTCAAGTTTATTTGATTTCACTGGTGGAATATAAAAATAGATATAAACAGATTTATATGATGAGATCGGTTTCCGCAACCAATGAAGTGAATACTTTTTTCTTGAGTCTACTGTTTCAGTTGAGTATATTTTTTCCCCGTTTGTTCATTCCATTTTCCAAAGGTACAAATTGTTTACTGTTCACTTACAAGAATAGTTGGGATGAAACTTTACCCGGAATTAAGAACAATTTACTCAACCTGATTCTCTTGATGGGACCCTCGATATTGTACAGACTTGATTCGTCGTTTGTTTGGGTAAATATTCTTATTGATTCTTGCTTTTCAAATGTAATTTAATCTTATTTGTTTTTTAATAGAAATCAGTTGCAGATAAAAACATCAGAGGAATCATGATGAAAGGAGCATCAACAGAAATTAATGGACATTTGAAAATTACTTTCTATTACAAAAGTAAGATAAAACAATTGGATTGAAGTGGATTATGATTTAAAAAATTTCCACTCTTTTTGTAAACTCAGGTCATCTCGATTACCAATCTGGAATAAAAAGTCCAAGCAGAATTGAATTTAGTGGTCATGATCCAATCGACCAATCATCTATTCCAAATTTAGACGAAGAGATTCTCATTCTATATATGGATATCTATTCTATTCTACATGTAGATACTTACTTTAAAAACGGTGTTTCTCTAAAACAAGTCCATAATGAGGTTCAAGTAAGTACATTAAAAGATTTTATTAAAATATTATTATGATGGAAAAATATTGATATATTAGAAATAATAGAAATGAATATTTCTGATTTTTTAAAATACTTTTCCCTTTCATACGTTTCTAAAATAAAACACGAATTCATGCTAAACATTGTTTATCCTTTGACTAGCCTCCACCAGGAATCGGATGTCCACATTACTTATCTGGAAATAAACCCACACCAGTGTTGAGAGCTAACCACCTACGCTTCACCTTGGAGGAACGAGTTCAAGGTGCAACTACATCTCGATCACTTAGTGAGGTTAGTTTATCTAGTCAAATAAGTGCAAAAGTATTGTGAAAGGTCATTTATTTGCTAATATTTATGACTTTTAACATTGAAAAAAATCGAGTCATAAAGTTAAATAGACTCAAATAAATTCAAGTTTGCATAAACTTAATCATGCAATCGAAATCGGGTCTAATTAATGTTCAGTATATAAACTATGAAACTGAATTATTATCGTTGAGTGTTCTTTCATTCGAAGCTAAAATTTATGAATGTTGAATTCCCAGTATTTATTTTCATTTGTTATTCAATTCATGCTAGGTTCACGCTGCAGAGTATTACGGTTTTTTGAGGATAAAATCATTATTGGTTGGTTCAGCAAGTGAAGTTATTTACGACTATAAACTTGGAGTTTCTTTTCATGTTGGAACGGATGGATCTGTAACTGTAGCAGCCGTAGACTCGAATATACCAGGAAACAATGGTTACTTCAATTTGGATTCTTATTTCATGCTCGCTGGTAGGTAAGCTCAACTTGGTAAGTAAATGACGAGAAGCGTGTGACTTTTACATTGAATTCAAGTTTGTTTTTATGGTAAATACAAATAATAATACAATCTATATCTATACATCTATACAATATATAAAGCCAAACTATGAAATTTTTGCGGGAAGATTGTGGCCAAACTAAACGGGTTCTAAAGAAAATTTTCACATAGAATGAAAGCCATGATTAAACTACAATCGCAAAAAATAGTTCGAACTTTCTCGGAATTCAGGTTACTGAGAAATTAGTGTTCAAACAGGGTAGGGGTAAAAACGCAGAATCCGTATCTTTTACTATGTACATTGGGGGAAAAACTTTTTGATTATTCAGGTTGATTGTTTATTTTTGGATTAGAAGGATAAGTAAAACCGTCTTTCGAGTAAAGAGTTAAGCGAAAAATATGTTACCTTAACTGTACAAAAAGATTTTATTCTGTTCAGCTGTATAACCAGATTTTATTTTATTTTTTAGTTTTTCTCATTGACGATGGTTTTTCATCAAGAATTTGAGTCTTTAAATATGGATTGAATTTATTGTATTTCAGTGAAAAAGTTACGATCAGTCATGATCGGGGGTTCCACTTGTATTATATAAGTAGTTTAGTAGGAAGTAGTTATATTAGTAGTTTTTTACCAACATTGTGATATAAACTGTATAACTTAAATGGCAATAATGAAAAATTGTTGTTTATTGAATCTCTTTTAGAAACATCGATCTGGAGTACCTGTTCAAGTATGGGAAGCAGTTGAATATGATTTTGAAATCAATGGAAAGAAGGTGGATAAAGCTGTCATAACTCAATTTTTTGCTCTATCGGTAAGTTATTTGTATTGAAAAACACAAATTTTACGAACATAAACAAAGAAAAGTGAAAATGTCCAGACAAAAGTTTTTTTATTCTTTCCAATGATTAATTCATTACTTATTTCGGATAAAATATCCAATTTTGATCTAAATGGTAGTCTAAGCAAGATGAAGACATATTTAATGGCTATACTCTTGTCAGTACCAAGATCTCCATCTATGATTATGATGTATCGGTAAGTTTTCATTTCAGTTCTCGTTATTCTCAAAATATTAACATTAGAACCTTAACCTTTGACTAGAAAAAAGTCTACACTTGGACGGAGGAAATCACAAGAGATTACATGAACTTTCAAGAGGTTCAATCCATCGAGAGTATTCGTTCATTAACTGAAAAAGTCAATTTCGCGTCTACCGATAAAAAAGTGATCCTTAACTTCATATTAGAGTGCGAAGGTATGTATTGATGAACAATTTTAAAGTTAACAACTTTTGCAATGGAAATCAGACAGAGAACCACACTGTGCGATTGTGATTTAGGAAAGGACGAAGACCATTTTCGCCTAAAATTTAGAATTTTATGAGAATAATAATTCAAATGTATTTTTACGTGAAAAGGCCGAATCTAAAACTCATTTTTTTCTGTGATTAATAGTTTTCGAGAAAATGGCCTTTAAATCTGCACCACGAGCAAATGCTCGTTTGACCTATTTTCTAGAGTATATTCATGTTGAGAAATCCATTTATTGAATCTATTTTTTTCTGCGACCTATACTTTTCGAGATAATGACGTCTGAATTTTAACTTTTGCAGAAGTGCATTTGAATTATTTTTATAGAGTATATTCATGTCGAGAAATCCATTTATTGAATCTATTTTATTTTATGACCTATACTTTTCGAGATAATATCGTCTGAATTCAAACTTTTTCAGAAGCGCATTTGAATTATTTTTATAGAGTATATTCATGATCATTCGAGATAATGACTTCTGAATTTCAATCTTAGCTGAAAGGGAGATTGATTATTGCATTTAAACATATTTCTGCTAAGAAAAACAAATAACAAACCATACCATCGGGAACTTCAGTCGAAACAACTCACACCACGTGAAGGTAGTTCCTTTTGTGAGTCTTGGGTAGTTTTTTATACTGGTTACCCTCGCCTCCAGTTTAAGTTACCAATAACTTCAATCCTGATTATTGATCTTGATTTTGAAGTAGCACAAAAAAGCTGATTCACAATTCAAGATTGAGATCAATAACCATGATTGAAGTTATTGATAAATATGTTTTAAAAGTTCACTATGGGCACTTCCAGGCTCATCAGCTTCCTTCCCTTTCAGAGTTGCAGCAACAGCTAGGGTTTCCTGGGCCTTTTGAAAATCGCTGATGGCCTCTTTTTTCAGGGACTCAGCAGCGATTCGGCCTAATGCTGTATCTTCAGCCTTGTAGCCCTCAACAGACGAATGCTGTTTAAACATTTCTAAGCTTTCTTTAAACTTTTTTGCTGCTCTGTTCTTCTCTTTTCGGGCTTTCCGCTCCATATTTTTAGCGAAATAGGGATCCGCTTCGCCCTTTTCAAGTAAGTTTGCTTTAACATCTTTATCTCTCTCCTTTTTCCTTTCTCTTTGCTTGGCGCGCCAAAGCTTTTTTTTATTTTTTTTCTCTTCTTCCATTATTTTGAGCTTGTATTAAAATTGCAAGCAAATCGGAATTGAAATCTAGATTTGAATTGAAAACTGAAATGAAATTGAAAGACTGAATGAAATTGTAAGACTGAAATGAAGTTGAAAGATTGAAATAAAATTGAATATTGAAATGAAATTAGAAGACTGATATGGGAGTGAATAAAACAATCAGTATAGCGAAATGAAGTTGAACTTAATATGAATACGATTTTATATGAGGAACTTTAGTCAAAACAACTCCCACCACGTGAAGGTAGTTCCTTTTGTGAGTCTTGGGTAGTTTTTTATACTGGTTAATATATAAAATATTATATCAGAATGTTATATATGAATTCTCCATTAAAAAACACACATGAAAAATCTTATCTTATCTTGGATAAAAAACTGATAACAAAGTTGTAAATAAGAAACGCAAATAAACTGAAATGGAATCATGCAGCGCTTCAAAATATTATATCAGAATGTTATATATGGAATCTCCATCAAAAAAAGTATCTAAAAAATCTTATCTTATCTTGGATAAAAAACTGATAACAAAGTTGGAAATAAGAAACTCGAATAAACTGAGATAGAAGTATGCAGCGTTTCGAAATATTATATCAGAATGTTATATATGGAATCTCCATCAAAAAAAGTATCTAAAAAATCTTATCTTATCTTGGATAAAAAACTGATAACAAAGTTGGAAATAAGAAACACGAATAAACTGAGATAGAATCATGCAGCGCTTCAAAATGTTATATCAGAATGTTATATATGGAATCTCTATCAAAAAAAGTATCTAAAAAATCTTATCTTATCTTGCATAAAAAATTGATAACAAAGTTGGAAATAAGAAACTCGAATAAACTGAGATAGAAGTATGCAGCGTTTCGAAATATTATATCAGAATGTTATATATGGAATCTCCATCAAAAAAAGTATCTAAAAAATCTTATCTTATCTTGGATAAAAAACTGATAACAAAGTTGGAAATAAGAAACACGAATAAACTGAGATAGAATCATGCAGCGCTTCAAAATGTTATATCAGAATGTTATATATGGAATCTCTATCAAAAAAAGTATCTAAAAAATCTTATCTTATCTTGCATAAAAAATTGATAACAAAGTTGGAAATAAGAAACACTAATAAACTGAGATAGAATCATGCAGCGCTTCAAAATATTATATCAGAATGTTATATATGGAATCTCCATCAAAAAAAGTATCTAAAAAATCTTATCTTATCTTGGATAAAAAACTGATAACAAAGTTGGAAATAAGAAACTCGAATAAACTGAGATAGAAGTATGCAGCGTTTCGAAATATTATATCAGAATGTTATATATGGAATCTCCATCAAAAAAAGTATCTAAAAAATCTTATCTTATCTTGGATAAAAAACTGATAACAAAGTTGGAAATAAGAAACGCAAATAAACTGAAATGGAATCATGCAGCGCTTCAAAATATTATATCAGAATGCTATATATGAATTCTCCATTAAAAAACACACATGAAAATTCTTATCTTATCTTGGATAAAGACTAGGTTAAGGATTTTGTATCGAAACGAGTGTCGAAATGCATGCGATCTATCCAGCTCATCAAAATATCCGATTCTTATGATAGGGCAAGATTAAGCATATAAAAATAAGTAGATTCCCTTTTGTTTTAGGTCGGAACAAACTTCTACTTGAACTCTATCGTTTCTACAATATTTCAGTTATTTTTCTTTGATATCTAAAAAAGTATAAGTCTGATCGAAAAATGAATTTGATTTATGGAATCAGCGTATGAAAATACATTAGAAAATATTATTCAAAAAAAATTTTAATCATAGGCAATTTTCCCTATTCTTTTGGTCTTCATCCTTTTCTAAACTTTTCGTTGAAACCCAACGCGAGTAGTTGAAATTTTATGTTGTCTTTGTATGTTATCAATGATCATTTCAAACCGTCTATCATTAAATACAATATATGCCTGCAATACAGACTTAACAGGCAAACTCCTGATTGTGCAAAGCTTTGACGACTAACGATTAAATGAGCTGAAACAAGGCATTTGAAATGATAGTAATCATATTTTATTTGCTTCTCTAGCTTTGGATCGTAAATACAATGCTTGCATCAGACACGCGGAGGATCGTGTTTACTTGCTGAGAGGAAAATTCCTCATGTTTCTCCTTGCACTTGAACCAGTCAGTGTACTGCGAATCGCTGATATCCAATATAGCTTTACTGACACAAAAGTTGAAATGGAAGTGACATTTCTCGATCTACCGCATTTGGAATGTAAGTTCATTTCTGTGTTTTGGCCTCGCTTGTGTGCCATCGAATTTGATTATTAAACCTTATTTTCTTTTCCAGACATTTTCAACTCTAAAACTATGTCTCTCAGTGAAGAGACATTCGCAGAGATGATGAAAACTAAGGCTAACAATGGAGACGAATGCTTAGAAAAATTATCAAAATATAAAAATATAATCAAGTATATATTATTTCTTGACTACATTCACATTTACATTCAATTTATAAAAATTCTTTTCCTTTTCGTAATTAGGGTTGCCATTTATAGACCTTCGGATGGCGTCTGTGGATCTTTGAATAGTCGCACTCTTCTCAAGGAAGATGCTAAACATGGACAACCATGCAGTGTCTATTTCTTTCCACTGAACAATTTGCAACGAATTAAACAAGAGTTAACACTTGACCAGGTTCATGGTGCATACTTGCAAAAGGTTGGTATGAAATTCCAAGCGTTTAACGGAAAATTTGGTAAGTACTTATCATCTTGTTACATTGCTTAACTGATAATTATTCTTATTCTTTCTTCAAAAGACACACAATTTGAGATCATTGATGTGATCGACGTAACTAAAAAAGAAACTGGCTCCAATGACGATATTACTTATCAAATCAGACAAAATGCAAAGTTGAAAATCGATGATCAATTCACTTTGGCTGTTCCAGATGCAAAAACTTTTGCTGATTGTTACCGAAACTGCCATGATTCAGCTCAAGTTTCATGCACTACTTTTTCATTCTGCAGCACTGATGGTAAAATTGACTGTAGAGTAAGCAGCTTGCAGGTTTCTGAAATGGCTAGTCGGGGTGAGCCGATTGAAAATGACCCAAAATGTGGAATTTATTCTATGAGTGTACTCGACAATTATTCAAGAAAGTCCAACAGAAAATTTAAGACTCAGCAATCAACCGCAATTGAACAAGATTCTGTGCATTCTTGTGCAAAGGCCTGTCATACCTCATCCGAATGTAAATCGTTTCAATACTGTTATGGCTATTGTAGTTTTGGCGATTCATTATATACAGATGAAGCTACTGAATATGATGAGGAATGCATGATATACACTCGTAAGTATTCTTACAAGTAATCCAAGTAACAAGTCATGAGTCCATTTCATTTTATTCTTTCTTGGTAATCCATTTAGCCAAAGTATCTGAAAGATACCAAAAAACAGGCAACAAAATAGTATCAGATGTAATGATGACCGAAACCAAACTAACCTTAGATCAATGTGCTTCATTTTGTTATGAGTTATCTGATGGCGATGAAATGGGATGTAAATCATTTAATTACTGCCCTAAAAGTAGAACAGAAAGTTCTTGTTCATTGACTCATTTCTCAGTTAAAAGTCCTTATACCAATACCACTGATGGGGGCCATTGTTCAAATTACGAGTTAAAAGTGGAATCGAATGGAAAGAAAAGCGCTGAACGCGGTTCAAATAAAGTGGTTAAAGGAACATCGAAATTGGCTGCTTTTGGTATAATAATGATGTTCGTGTTTGTCGGTGCTTTATTGGGATTCATGGCTCCTTTTGCTTACTCAAAGATTAAGAGGATGCATGATGCTTCAAAGGTCAATTATGATTTCACCTGGAAAAGACAAAATGAGCAGCAGCTTTGAAATGTCCATTGAATTTATTTCAAAATACTAACACTAAACACTAAGGTGGGGAAAAGAATATTATTATGATGAATAAAATACGTATGATGAAGGGTACGATTTGGTTAAATACTTATTTCCGTAATGACGGGCTGAATTTTCTGAATTGATCTTCTAAAGACAAAACAAAATCAAATGTTTACTTGAATTAAATCAAAACTAATTGGTCAAATTTGGTTTCAGTTGAGTGCAATAGCAATTTATAACTAAAATAACATAAACTGATAAAAATAACATTTAATCAATGAATAAATCAGAATTCAATAGTGTCCTTGATGCTATGTATAACTCTTTAATGTAGCTATTATGTATCATGAAGTTAAATTCAATAAAAATAGAACGATAAACTTGATAGACTCGATAAAGTTCCAGTGAATTAACTGGGTACTCAATATACCCAAATCAGATGCGAGACTTAAAAGATCGAAAAGTAGCATTCATCATGAATAAAGGAAGAAATTATCAGTTTCAGAATGATCAATAAGAAGTTGAAGTACGATAACAAAGCAACAAAATTTTAGAGAAACATCATAACTGGATGGAAGGTTAGAGGCGAAAATTAAGAGTCGATATTCGGAAGCGGTTATTAGAAGTGTTTCGAGGCAAAACCAAATATGATTAAATATAATCAAACGCATAATCTAAGGCGTTTATTGGAATTTTACAATTGCATATTTGACAATGAATATAAGAGAAGATTTCAATTAAAATCGTATCATTTTCTAACGTAAAATATCATAAGTACATTGAAATTGTTACAATTGATTGTGTTTGTTAATTAAGTCTTACCATGTCATCTTCACTGCAAAATGAAAGATACAGAATGCTGTTAACATCCATTCTAGTCATTTTACTTCCAACAATTAAAAAAGGTAAGAAAAAAATATTCATTAATTGATGAAAACATAAACTCAATCAATTATAAATTCAACTACTAACGAACATAGGAAGTGCTACAGATTTGCTGGATCTACCATTGAGCATGCATAGCAAAAGCGTTAACATTAACGCTACTTTAACCGATTCCGTAAGTTGAACAACCAACCAATTGACACTATTTTAACTCTTAATGCTATGCTTCATATTAGGATGGAGGCACTAAATATTTCATTCAAGAATCAATATCAGCTTCTGGTTCGACCTTCAGAGGCAAAATTGTGATCTCAGATGGAAAGGATTCCTTTAACATCTATTATAGTACTGATTCTAATCTTAACAAGAACCGCCTGGTTATTCATGATTAAGAGTTTAACAATTAGAAATAATGAAATTATAAATGCAAACATACTCTTGCGACATGTTCTGATTCGTGAGAAAATTGTTTGCTGATTGCAATTTGTCGAGAAATAAGATTATATTCACTCATAAAATTCGCTATGAAACTAATTTAATAATGATTCTTACTTATTCCGTGATTTAAAGGCACAAATTGTTTACCATTTACTTTCAAGAATAATTGGGATCAAACTCTACCAGGAATCAAGAAACCTGTAACTAATCTGGTACTCTTAATGGGACCTTCAATTTTATATCGACTTGGTCATTCATCACTTGTTTGGGTAAGTACCAAGGGTAAGGAAATAATGGAACCAATTTCAAAATTAAATAAAATCTCAGATTCTGCTCTTTTAATCAGATTTATTTTATAAGTGAAAATTGAATCTTTTATCTTTGATTTTTCTCTATGGTCGTAATTTTGGAACAGACAGATAGCGCACAAATCGATTTTTAAAAAGAGTCGATGAAAAAAGTTTTTTAGAGTTTAACTAGGCGCTTCTATGGGAAATCGGAAAAACTTGACATGTTAATTTTCCCATAGGTTTCAAAAACTATTTTCCATCGACTTTTTTTTAAAACTGATCTGCGCGCTATCTAAGTGTCCCAGAACTACGATTATCGTACTAGATAAAAGATATTAGACTGAATTTTCATTTTATAAAAAAATCTAATTCAAAAAATCAAAATCTAACATGTTGTTTCATTTTGAAAATAATACCATCTTTTTGCTAACCCTTGGCATTCCAACAAAATTATGAGAATGTTTAATCAAATTCATTTGTTGAACAACAGACATCAGTTGCAGCTAAAAGCATAAGAGGAACCATGATGAAGGGGGCAAGAACTGAAATAAATAGAAGATTGGGTATCCGTTATTATTACAAAAGTGAGTAATAAAGACATTAATTGAATGATGAACCAAGTTTAACCATTCTCATCCTTTTCATTTGCATAGAGCATTTTGATGAAGATTATGGAATTAAACATCCAAGTCAAATTGAATTCAGTGGTAATGATCCATATTCAACTCCATACAGTTACGTAGAGAATCTTGTTCTTGATATTTATCTTCAAGATGAAAACTATTATTATAAAATTGCGAATGAAGTTCAAGTAAGTATTTCACTTTCCTTTTTTATTCACACTAATAATGCTCAATTTGCAATAGAGCATCACCTTTACGTGCATGTCTATTGAATTTTTTATCTTGAATTATTACTAAACAGAAGCCTTCACAATACTCGTAAGAATTTCAAGATTCTCGGATTTACATATTTTTGACTCTTAACTTTAGCCTTTACCTGGAATTGGATGCCCATATTACTTCACCACGCATACTTTCATACCTGCATTGAAAGCTGATTATGTACATTACCATGTACGAGTACATTAAAGGTTCAACTACTTCTCGAACATTTAGTGAGGTTAGTTTATTCGTTCAACTATTTCCATTTTTATATTCATTTTCGTTTCATTTTCAGATTCATGCATCAGGAAAGAACAAATTATTACGAATAAAATCAACTCTTCTTGGTGTGACAACTGAAGCTATTTATGATTATAAACTTGGAGTTTCTTTCTTACTTCAGGAGAGTGGATCCTGTAGAGTATCATCTGTAGATTTAGATTCACCTGGAATCAGTTCTCATGGTTACTTCAATTTGGACAACCTTTTCCTTTTTGATTTTATTTTCGAGTATCTTGGAAAGCTCAACTTAGTAAGTAATCAAAAATTTTATGGATGAAAATTCATGATGAAAATGCAGATGAAAACCTAACCTTCATTATGCACAAGGATGTATTCATTGAACCAGTAGCTGAAAAAATTGAATAAAAATCTAAATTTCATTGATGGTTATTTTCGATATCAAAAAGCAAGAACAACTCAAATTAATTTGTCTCATTTACAGTTATCACTCACTTAGAGAGTCTCTCTAGTTTCGTCTATTTATAAGGCAATCTCTTGTTTTTTAGACGCTATTTTAAGCGTGCTATTAATAAGCTATTTCACAGTAACTCACCATCTGTGATCTCATTGCAAGTGCATCGAATCCAAAGAGTAATATAGTTGTTTTACTCTTTGATCGAATCTCAAACATCGAAGAGAATAAAAAAATTAGACATTTAGATATAGCTTTTAGACCACTATTACCGATGTACCCGAATTGGTTCTTTGGTCAAGTTGCAATTTGAATTGGATTATGCTCTGTATGAAGTAACCACTTCAGCATTTTGGTAGTTGAATAGAGCAAGATTAAATGTAAAGTTAAAAATAACTGTTCTGTTCTTTTTTGAATATTTTCGCAGGAACATCGATCTGGATTTCCCGTAGACGCATGGGAAGCGATCGAATACAATGTTAATATCAATGGGAAAAAGGCCGACAAAGCTGTCATTGCTCATTATTTTGCTAAATCGGTAAGTAATTTTAAAATGTAAATGTAGTGAAAATAGTGAAAATAAGGTTATTATCACTCAAACATATGATTTTCTTGTGTAACTCAATTATTCATTTCTCATTTAATTTGTGTTGAAATATTCAATCAAAATGGCTTTTAGGAAGACAATAAAATATTTGATAGGTACTATACACTTGTCAGTACCACACTTGCGATCTATAAATCGGATTCATCGGTAAGTATTCATTTAAATGATTATAATTCAGATGAGATTAATGTTTCTTTCCATATTTTTGTCTTTTGCTAGAAAAAAATTTTTACTTTGACGGATGAAATTACAAGAGATTACATGAATTTTGAACAGGCTGGATTTGAAGATGAACTTCATGAAATTTTTACAATAAAAGAGTGTAAATACTTGTCTAGTAATAAAAAATTAACCCTCGCCTTCGTAATACAACGTAAAGGTAGGTGATTATATTCAACGTTTGGACATGTTTTAACTAGTGTAACCCATAGATCTGATGCTTTAATATGACTTGTTCACTGAAGATGAAGAACTAAATATTGGTGATTTTTTAAAATATTGTGCATATGATTTATGAACAGACTTACAAAATTGATCTTGGCACTGATAATTTTCTTTTCCACTTTCAGACAAGCAATCTTCACAAGAACTCGCCAAAAATCATGTTTACGCTTTGATACAAGACTTCATGTATTATATCATTTTCCCCGAAATATCAGTCCACTTCGAATCGATACCGTTCAATATAATTTAAATGACGCACAAATTGGAATAGAAGTAACATTCCTGGATTCACCTGATTTCCAATGTAACTATCATTTGAAATTTTATATTCATGCAATTTAATGCAATTTTTCTGTTTTCCAGATATTTTCAATACTAAAACTATGTCTGTCAGTGCAGATACATTTGAAAAGATGAAACCAATAAAAACAAACTATGGTTTTGATTGTGTGCACAAATTATCAAAAATCAAGGAATATATCAGGTATATATCTCAAGAACAACAATCTCGCAAGAACTAAATATTTTGATTCATTTGAAAACTAATAATTTTGTTTTTCTTTTCTCATTTAGTGTAATAATTTATAGACCATCAGATTCTTCCTGTGGATATTTGACAAAGTTTGAAGATCTCAAGGAAGATACGAAAACTGGAGAACCATGCAGCGTCTATCACTTTCCTTTACATAATTTGCAACGCATTGACCAAGAGTTATCACTTGATCAGATTCACAATACTTATTTGCAAAACTTATTAGTAAAAAGTCACGGCTTGTTCATTGGATCTTATCGTAAGTAATAATACTTCTTAATAGGGAAGGGACCCTCCTGGTACGATTTAATTTGGGAAATCCAATTTTAAGTCTAATCAGACCTATTTTAATGAATTGAAAATGACAAAAATAAAGACATTGCACAACAAATTAAACAAATTGAATTTTAGTCTCAACTTGAGAATGGCAATTTTTCATAGTTTCAGTTCATTACAATAGGTCTGTTTAACTTGAAATTGAAATAAAAATTGAAGAAAAAATTTGCAGGTCTTAACACTTCACCAAACATCTTTTTTACAATAACTTATTTCCATCGATTCATCATGAAATTTCTCGAATCAAATCGTACCAGGAAGGTCCCTTCCCTTGTTAGCCGCAGCTTTACTGAGCGTACAGGGGCAATATTTCCACTTTTGAGTGCTTAACTAGTTATAAGTTATAGTTACAGGTTCAACGAATTATAATCGAGTTCCATTCGGTAATGTAGATGTTTTTTTTGGTTTTTTACGGAAAAAAGTCATCTGAGTGAAGTTTAGAGGTGTATAATAGTTGGCTTAAAACTGCCGTGATTTCCTGAGTTAACCGAATGAATGTTCGAATTTTCTCCATTTCATGTATATGGTACTTATTGTAGTTGTGCGGTTCAAAAGTGGGAATAATTCGCTCTAAACCTAGAAACTTGATCTTATCAAAATTTCTTTTTCAACCTTTTCTTTCTAGTGTATTCTTATGAATTAATTGATATTATCGATAAAACGGAAAACAAAGATGCCTCGGCTAGTCGCTTTCCATACAGAATTAGAGCTGATGCAAAATTAAAAATCAGTAATCAGGTTACAGTGACGTTACCAGATGTAAAAACTTTAGATGATTGTTATCGAATCTGTCACAATTCAGAGCTTTTTAAATGCAATACTTACTCATACTGTCAGTATGGTGACTGTAGAGTTAGCAGCTTATTGACTCTAGGCTCTTATAATGAATCGCACGTTGAACAAGACAAATCATGTTCTATTTACACTTTGAATGTTGTCCATGATTACGCGAAAGTACCTCAAAGAAAATTTAAAACGCAGACTTCAGTCGCAGTGGACAAAAGTGTTGATTCTTGTGCAGAGTCTTGTCATGCTTCACCTGATTGTCTTTCATTCCAATGGTGTGATTATCAATGTAGTTTTGGTACTTTTTATACAGATTCATCTACTGAATATGATGAAGAATGCAGTATATATCTTCGTAAGTATCCTTAGAAATGAGTAACAAGATTTTGTTGATTATTAATGTCTTACTCTTAATTCAATTAGCCAAAGTATCTGAAAAGTACCAAAAAACGGGCAACAAAATCGTATCAGATGTGCTTTACACTGAAATGAATTTATTTTTCTTATTCTTAACAATGGTCAGAAGGGCAAAACTAACACTTTAATTTAACTAAAGGATTATTGAGTTGAGTGGTGTTATGACTCCAAAGTGGTAACTTGAAAATGACTGGAACTATTGCTTGGACATAGTATTTATTTAATTATTAGTTTAACTAAATTTAATTAATTCAATGGGATATTGTCCGCTATATGATTATTATTAATTTTATCAAATGGCTTTAAAATGTTACATACAATACATTTACAATACTTTAAATGCTGTATGGTCATAGTTCTGGGAGATGACACGCAGATCAATACAAAAATAATCAAGTTTATTCAATCTCCCATAGATGTGCCATGTTAAACTTTAAACAAAATTTTAATCGACTCTTTTTGAAAATCGATTTACTTATTATTTGTGAGTTTCAAAACTACGATGATGGTTGCAAAAGAGAGATATTGACAGAGAGAAGCTGAGAATATTAATTGATTCTATTTCCATCCCGCAGGACATGAAATACTTGGTGAACTTAATTTCTGTTCACCTTAATTCTGAAAACAATTAAACATTTTAAATTCACATTTTATTAATACAATGTATTAATCCCAAATTTTTTAACACAGATTCCAAGAAAGATCATAAAAATAACTAGGCCAGCCCAAAGATTTCACAACTGACGATGCTTAACGCTGCGATGGCAAACTATGTAAACTAAACAATCGTTTAAATGGTTCAAAACTGGTATGTTTGCTGGTCAGAAATAAATTTTTAGTAGATTATTGATTATAATTATAACTACGATGGATCACATCTAATAGATCATAACTGATTACAAATTTCTTTCGACTGAATACAATGAATTCGATATGCGTTAAAAGAACCGAGCTCTTGGTGGTTGTAAAGGTGTCAGCGCTTAGAAAGTTGAATATAAAGCTCCTTCAGCAAGACTGTTGTTACCTCGGTAACAATCGAAAGAAAATATTATATTTTCACTAAAATCAGCTTTTTGACAGCATAATAAAACTGTATAAAAAATTTTAACCATCATTTAATTGAATGAACTGGCAGCAAACAAGATAAAAGGCAACGAAAAAGTTTATCGAACCATTTTAATTGTAAACTGTTTAAATTTGACGAATGATAATACTAACCTGTGCGGAGAAATTTTGGTACAGATTAGGCAAATCCTTTTTTCTCAGGAACCATATGACCTGAAGGCTTGAAATTTCTAGGAAATGATTAAGAAGCATAGACCTCTGGTCAATATAAATTTCAACAAAATCGGTCAATTATTTAGTAAGCAATCAACATGAGTTCAGGGTGTTTAAAATCAGCAGTGCAAAAGATTTTTTTTCTCAATAATGAAAAGTGCTCTAGAGCCGAAATGGTTCGGAAATTTTGTGATATTGGTGTGCCTCGAACTTCAGCTAATCGCTATTACCTTCAACTGGTAAATGATCCTGAAAATTTCATGAAAAATTATGCTGGTCGACCCTCGCTGAAAGTTACATCACAAGTGAAAAAAAAAGTATTGGCCATGACAGATAACAAAGTTTTCCCGGGATTTAGAGCTATTGGACGGAAATTAAATATTGATGACCACACTGCCAAGAAAGTTGTTACAAAGTTAAAGATTAATATCAAGAAAAGAAAAAAAGTGCCAAAAATTTCTGCAAAACAAGAAGATGTTATTACTGGTCGCCTCCCCCATCTACGTAAGAGTTTGAATTATTAGTTTGAGTTATAACTATGATTATTCAATTATTCGCAAGTTTTTGTATTGTTGACAATCCAACAAAACCATTCCATGAAGTGGGTGTCTTTCAGTTAATCGTATGTTTCATGCAACAGTGATAAACAAGAAACTTTGCAAAATTCCACAAATTTGTTTGCATTGAGCATTCATTTTATACCCTGATTTAGGCCAAAATTCCTGAGAAAATAGTCGATTGGAATAGTGTCCCTATCTTTTTTGCCTACCGCCCGAGTTAATTTTCTTAATTAGTTAATCCTGTCTGCAAATTTTTAAGTCAATTTCAGCATATGGCTGACAGATTATCCTCTGAAGCCTTCAGGAACCTTTAAAATCCTTATAAGTCTCTCACAATCCTTTTTTCTCAAGAAAAACATGATGTCGCTATCATTATTGCCAATAATGTAGTATCAATTTTGATATTAAAATATTTCGTTCTCTCAATCAAAGTCAACGTGTGGTATAAAGTAAGCTGTATTGTTAATTTTATGATTATCAAGTACAAGGTTAGTTTATCACTAGGTCAGACGTTCGCTCGTCGAAATCGGAGCGTTAGTAACGAATTGAAGCTGACGTATTTTTATCTAGATTCAATGAGCCCATTGACTGGAATAAAAAATCGAGAAAAGATCTACGGTAAAGTACCAGATAGTGTCACTCCAGTGAAATAGCTTATTTGCTTACAGCAAAAGCTATTCAATGAGCATATCATGATAAATTAATCGAAAACAACTACAGGATTTAAACTAAGTGTCAGAAAAGCTTGCAATTAACATCAACAAGCTCCAAAGCAAGTTGAAATTCGCAAGGATATTCAATTTCTTGAAAAAATTCTAATCATTCCAACAAAAACTTTCTTGATAAGGAATGTCAACAAAGGGTTTGAGGGGCCATTGATTAATTCAGTGACATCATCTGGTACTTTACTGTAGAAATAAATGTATCTGAGTCAACGTCATCACTGTTCCTACACCATCCAGTACCGACCATTTTTTTGCATTTACTTTCATCCGAAATCTTGTTCAAAAGATTAGAAACTAAAAAATAGCTGTCTACAAAATCTTTGCAAACATTTGTAACATTACGAATTATGAACAGTTTATTGCTCCATGCTGGGCTGTGAAATCTGCTTCTAACGGTGTCAGGTTGAGTCAGGTTCCGTTTCCAATTGCGGTTTATATTAGAGCTACGATGTTAAAATTGTAAGAGAGTTATCAAAATACATGGTGAATTCTCAAAATATCTTTAGATGATCTCTTAAGTGCAAAGGTCGAATTATCAAAAATGACCTTCGATGGCCGTAATTAATTTTGTTTCCAGCTCTGCAAAATGCCCTGAAACAATCAGTTTACAAATACTAAGTTTAGAAGTATATCCGATCATGAGATATTAGGTTCACAAAAAATAGACATCGCATGGCTCTCAAACTTTTTTTCGTATTTTGGCTCATATTACGATTACTATCACAGATATAATGTCGAATCTTTGCAAGATGTATGAAAATTCATTGAAAAATTTCAAATGACCTTCAAATGACCTCTAGAGGTCAAAGGTCAAAGTCCCGACAAATGACCTCCGATGGCCTCCAAAGTCTTTTCTGCACATCTTCACAAGTTCCATACATTCTATATAAAGTTTGAACATATTTAGATAAGTCGTTTAGGCTGTAGCCGTGAAAAAAGAAATCAAAAAGTGGATTTTCAAAATGGCTAAGCTGAGTCTAAATCTCCACTTCGTTTCACTACGCTCCGATAATTAATATATGATTATATTATTGCACAAGATCCGGAAACTTCAGAGATCCGTGTTTCTTTGATTAGTTTTTTGATGCAATCTTAATTCAGTAATCAACTTTCAGCAATCAATTTGACACAAAATTATATTTTCCAATTTATTTCGTCATTAAAGAAACTGAATAGCGTGACTTTGCTGACGAGTTATACTGTTGTAAGATACAAAAATTTGATATATAAGATAAAGTACAGCGCCAGCGTGCTGGAATTCACGGTAAAAATTGAATGCTTTATGTACAGTAAACTAGTTCGTGCAAAAGTTTTGGGCAGTGAACATTCAAACATCTTAGATTCAAATAAGTTATATACACTGTGTTGAATGGCATTAAGGATAGCATTGAATTTAATCAAACAATTTAAATATTCCGATTGCTCATTTCGGTAAATTTAAGCTGCATGTTGGCGCAAATGAAAGTACAATCGAAAATTATTAGGATATCATTCTTGCTATTAATATTTTGATGCAATGAAAAATCTAGATCTAATAATGGATCCAATACTGGCTAATGCTGATCCGGATGCTGAAACTTGTTGATTATTATTAAATTATTTATTGATTAAATATAATCAAAAGAATCCTCTTAGGCGTTTATTGTTATTTATGTTGTTTGTTAGTCAATGAATTTAAAAGATTAGTTCAATTAACATTTGCATCATTTTCAAAACGTTTGCAATATCATAAGTAAATTGAAATTGTTACAGTTGATTGTGTTTGTTCATTAAGTCTTAACTAGTGTTGTATTGTTCTTGTTCTCCAGCGCCAGGAACAATTGTTCTTTGTTCTGTTCCGTTGTTTTGTTCCGATTTGTACTGTTCTTGTTCTTGTTCTTGTTCTCGATTTTAAGAACTAGGAACAACATTTTTTGTTCTTGTTCCGAAGAAATTGTTCTTCTCGTTGTTCTTGTTCCTTGAAAATATTGGAACAATACAACACTAGTCTTAACATGTCATCTTCACTGCTGAGCGAAAGAAACAAAATGCTGTTTATATTTTCAATTGAAGTCATTTTACTTTCAACAATTAAAATAGGTAAGAAAAAGATATCCATTAATTGGCTAAAAATATAAATTCAATCAATTTCTAATTCATTTACTAACGAACACAGGAAGTGCTACAGATTTGGTGGATTTACCATTAAGCATAAGTAGCAAAAGTGCTAATATTAATGCTACATTAACTGATATCGTAAGTTGAACAACCAACCAATTGTAACTATTTTAGCTCTTAATGTTATTCGTTTCAGAATGCTGGCAATAAATATTTCATCCAAGAATTTATATCAGCTTCTGGTCAAACCATCAAAGGTAGAATTGTGATCTCAGGCGAAAAAGATTCCTACAACATCTATTATAATGTTGCTTCGTTTTTTAACAATGAACGATTGGTTTATCACGGTGAGTGTTGAACATAAGAACTGATGAAATGAAAGGATGGGGATATGCTTAGATTCGTAAGAAAATTGTTTGCTGATTGCAATTTGTTAAGAGATGCGATTATATTCAGTCATAAAATTCGCTATGAAATTAATTGTTACTTTTTTCATGATATAAGGTACAAATTGTATACTATTTACTTTCAAGAATAACTGGGATCAAACTTTACCTGGAATCAAGAAACCTGTGACTAATCTGATACTCTTAATGGGACCTTCACTTTTATATCGATTTGATCATTCCTCACTTGTTTGGGTAAGTATTTCAACAACATTATGAGAATGTTTAATCAAATTTATTTGTCTAACAACAGAAATCAGTCGAAGATAAAAACATAAGAGGGACCCTGATGAAGGGGGCGACAACTGAAATAAATGGAAGATTCAGAATCACTTATTATTACAAAAGTTAGTAGGAATTCATTGATCAGATTAGTTGAATTGGTTAGATGAACCAAGCTCAACCATTCTCTTCCTTTTCATTTTCATAGAGCATTTCGATGATGATTTTGGAATCAAACATCCAAGTCGAATCGAATTTAAAGGTAATGATCCATATTCAACTTCAATCAGCTACAAAGAGAATCTTATTCTTGACATTTATCTTCAAAATGAGAACCATATTGATGAATTTGCGAATGAAGTTCATGTAAGTATTTCACTTTTCTTCATTATTCATATTCATTTACTATGATTTATCGCAATCACAATAACGCAATATTTTGAGAGGCATCATGAATTGAAGAGTTTGCTTATGGAAGATCTATTATTATCATTAATATTTATGTATCAAAATTATTCAAAAATGAAATATATGCATTTCTCAACTAATAGAATTGAATTTTGTGCTTTTCTCAAAACAAAACAAATGCCATTTTAAATATTGAAAATTTAAAAGATTTTCTCATTTACACATTTGACTCTTAACCTCAGCCTTTGCCTGGAATTGAATGCCCACATTACTTGTCAACATGGCACCCTAGATTCCCGGAGTTGAGAACTGATTATATGCATTACACTATGTACGAGTACATTAAAGGTTCAACCACTTCTCGGACATTCAGTGAGGTTAGTTTACTTGGTGTTAAGTATTTCACATTTTACATCTATTTTCATTTCATTTTCAGATTCATGCATCAGGAAATCATAACATATTACGAATAAAATCAAATGTTCTTGGCGTAACAACTGAAGCTATTTATGATTATAACCTCGGAGTTTCTTTCCTCTTTGGAAAAGGTGGATCCTGTAGCATATTACCTGCAGATAAAAATTCACCTGGAATCTATCCTTATGGTTACTTCCATTTAGATAATCTTTTCCTTGTTAATGCTGGTTATAAGTATCTTGGAAAGTTCAACTTAGTAAGTAATCAACAAATTTTCATAATTTTGTGCATGAAATTTTATTCATGATCTATTTAATTATTTAAGGGGAGTTTAATCATGAATTTAAATAATTAATATCATAGTTAGCCACCAGCCACACCATCACTAAACAATCTATTAGCCGACTAAAGTCGATTAGTGAACAAAATGCAAGAAATGGTTAACTACAGTAAACTACTGCTGTAGCTGGATAAGCGCGATCAATTTTCGAGCAAATTTTTTTGCTACTTTTGGCAGGTTTTTCCAGTTTTTTTTGCTTTTATCGATTTATTTTAAACCTACTTTTATCTGCTTAGTTAATTTGAATTTCTTCAATTACCAACTGACTTAGTTCATTTATTTCGTAAATATTAATAAAAGAATCATATTAAAATAACATTTACGGTCGAATGCGATCTATTAAAGAAGATCATTTAAAATCATTGAATGCGCTGCTCGATGAATAGTATAATAAAAATTAGCTATTTCACTGTTAATCCTCAGCTGGGATCTCATAGCAAGTGTAATGAATCTCAAACATCAAGGATAATAAAATGTCTTAATAATAGAAAAAGGTTTACAGTGATGTGCCAGATAATGGGAATGTAGCTTTAAAGTTTGAACCTTTATTACTGATGTATCCGATTTGGTAATTTGATGAAGTTTCGATTGAAGGCATTTTACTCTGCATGCAGTTGCCAAGAATTTAATAGTTAATTGGATGGACCAAGATTAAATGTAAATCAGCAATAACTGTTCTCCAGTACTTATTTCATATTTTCTTAGGAGCATCGATCTGGACTTTCCGTAGACGCATGGGAAACATTCAAATATGATTTTAATTTCAATGGGAAAAAGGTCGACAAAGCTGTCATTAATCAATATTTTGCTGAATCGGTAAGTTTATCATAATGTTAATTACGTTAAACTATTTTAACATAAACTAATATTGTAACAGATGTAAATGTAGTGAAAATAGTGAAAATAAGGTTATTATCACTCAAACATATGATTTTCTTGTGTAACTCAATTTTTTTTGTTTCTCATTCAATTTGTCTTGAAATATTCAATCAAAATGAATTTTAGCATGACAGTGAAATATTTCCTGGCTATACACTTGTCAGTACCAAGATTTTCATCTATAAATTGGATTCATCGGTAAGTATCCATTTGAATGATTATGATTCGCAAAAGATTAATGTTTTTGTATATACTTTTGTCTTTTGTAGAAAGAAACTTATGCTTTGACCGATGAAATTACAAGAGAGTACAAGAACTTTGAAAAGGCCGGATTTGAAGATGAACTACATGAAGTTTTTACATTAAAAGATTGTAAATACTTGACCAGTGATAAAAAATTAACCCTCGCCTTCAAATTACAACATGAAGGTATGTAATAGCCAATATTGCCAAAAACAGAGCTTGTGTTATTGTAATGCGGTTGACAAGACCACATCTTTCATTAAATTCAGTGATTTTAGTTATTACCTGGTGTTAGCCACATTTAATTTGGCTTATTCACTGAGGTTGAAAGCTAATTATTGATGAATTATTTAAATAATTGTGTAAATGATTATCACCAGTCTTCCAAAATTGAAATTGATGAGAATGAAAGTCATTTATTACAATGTGAAATGTATTAATAATTGATCTTAAGTACTAATAACTGTTGTTTTCTTTCCACTTTCAGGTGACAACTTATCACAGAAACTTATTTACGAGGTAAAACAAAACTTGATGGATTTTATCGTTTTATCCGAAAAAATCAGTCCACTTCGAATCGATGTCGTTGAACACAATTTCAATGACCCACAAATTGTAATGGAAGTAACATTCCTGGATTCACCTAATTTTCAATGTAATTATCATTTGACATTTTACATTCACACAATTTAGTCCAGTTGCTGAACTTTTTTTTCTTTTCCAGATATTTTCAACTCTAAAATTATTTCTGTGAGTGCAGATACATTTAAAAAAATGAAAAATGAAATCAAAGCAAACAATGAAACTGAATGTCTGGACAAATTATCAAAATCTCAAGATGGGATCAGGTATATCTCGGAACCTGACCATTTTGATTCAGTCAAAACTAATAATTTTGTTCGTCCTTTCTCTTTTAGTGTAGTAATCTATAGACCATCAGATTCTTCTTGCGGATATTTGAAAGATTTTGATGATCTCAAGGAAGACACAAAGATCGGAGAACCATGCAGCGTCTATCACTTTCCTTTAAATAATTTGCAACGTATTCACCAAGAAATACCACTTGATCAAATTCACAATACTTTTTTGCAAAACATAGGAGAAATTTACTGGTTATTAAGATTGGCTAGAGGATATAATCGTAAGTGCTTTTCAGCTTTAGCTATTATATAATATATTCAGCTTTCAGGTGCGATATCTTCCCTTTTGAGTCCTAAACTTATAATTTATATTTATAACTTCAAAAAATTGTACGATTTGGCAATGCAAATATTTTCAATTATTAATCGGAAAAATTATCTGATATTGAAATTTGGAGCCATGCAACCATTATCTAAAACTAATTAATATTTCCTACAAGTTATCTGAATAGGATGTTTGCTTTTTCTTCAATTAAATGGTAACAGTTTTGGCTGTGCGGCTCAAAAGTGGGAATATTTCACTCGAGACGCAGAACCTTAGATCTTATCAAGAGTCCTTTTTTACCTTTTCTTTCAAGTTGGGTCTTACAAATTAATTGATGTTATCGATAAAACGAAAAGCCAATATACCTCGGCTGGTCGCTTTCAATCCAACATACGAGTCGATGCAAAATTAAAAAGCAATGACCGATTTACAGTGACTGTACCAGATGCGAAAACTTTGGCAGATTGTTATCGAACCTGTCGTAATTCAGAGCAATTTGAATGCAATACTTTCTCATTCTGTTCTAATGGTGAATGTAGAGTCAGCAGCTTATTGACTGATGACTCGTTTAATGAATCGCACGTTGAACAAGACAAATCATGCTCTATTCACGCTTTGAATGTTCTCAATGATTACTCAGAAGTATCTCATAGGAAATTTAAAACCCAGACTTCAACCGCGATCGACAAAGATGCTTATTCTTGTGCAGAATACTGTCATGCTTCTCCTGATTGTTTTTCCTTTCAATATTGCAATTATCGTTGTAGTTTTGGTGGTGTTTACACAGATTCATCCACTGAGTATGATGAAGTATGCAGTGTATATCTTCGTAAGTATCCTCATAAATGAGAAGCAAGTTTTTTGTACAATTATTGTTTATCAATTTCTTTTTCATTAATTAACTTAGCCAAAGTATCTGATCAGTACCAAAAAACAGGCAACAAAATCGTATCAGATGTGCTTTACACTGAAATGAATTTAAATTTTGAACAATGTGCATCATTATGTCATGGATGGTCCGATGGTGACACTGGGTGTAAATCATTTAATTATTGTCCTAAAAGTAGAACAGAAAGTTCTTGTTCATTAACCAAATTTTCAGTTAAAAGTTCAAATACTAAGACCACTGAAGGTGGCGATTGTTCAAACTACGAGTTGAACGAGTAAAAAGAAAAGGAAAGAATCCAGTTCGACTGATGTCTTCAAAGGAACAAGTGGATCAGGTGCCTTTGAAATAATTATGCTCTTGTTTTTCGGTGCTTTATTGGGATTCGTTACACCTTTTGGTTACTCAAAAGCTAAACAAATGCGTAGTGCTTCAGAAGCCAACGAAAGTTTCACTTGGAAAAGACAAAGAGATGAACAAGCTTAAAATATCAATTGAACTACATTTACATATGACAAGAAATCGTTGTTAATCATCGTTTAATTTAATTATGAAAACTATTAAAGATATCTACTGCATATCTACTTATTCAAGAACATCTTATTCTTAAAATGCAATAAAAGCAAGAGCATTCGATAAAACTATTTCAAAACACTTGTTAATCATTCTGAAAATGGGCAAATAAAAATTCATGATCTTTCACAATAATGAAATAAGATTCCGTCATCTTTTTCAGTAAATGTGATTTTAGCAGGAAAATTATTTGCGTATATCTAGAATATATTCAAATGAAGATTTCAATCAATCTTACTTAAAATGAATTATCATCAATAAAAACGCTGAACATCTTACTTCCATCATGGGCTTTGACTTTATTTTAGATTGTCCAAGAAAACTGTTTTTCGATAGTGATTTTATCGATATTCGCATGTATCTGATTCAGTGATTATTTTTATTGAATGCTTTCAAATTCAAGAGAATCAGAGAATAAAAAGTCAAAATTTAAAATTAATCAGCAGTTTTGCAGGTTTAACAACTTACCTTTAATGATTCCTATGCATTTTCACGGATAAACTGGCACCAGTGGCCAAGGCAAAAAGAGCGACGTAACAAGTTTTTCGTCATTTCAACCGTGCATTGTTTAATATTCTTCGATGAATGAAAATTATATAGCTATGATTATTTAATTATTCGTAAACAGATTCATGCAGTGGGTTGATTGATTAAGTTGAATCATAGCTTTCATCTAACAATTACAAAAGTCCACAAATTTGCTTGCATTGATAGTATCAATCTTGATAGGAAAATATTTAGTTCTCTCGATGAAAGTCAACGTGTGGTATGATAGGTAGTATTGTTAATTTATGATAATCAAGTACATGCTTAGTTTATCATCAGCATACATGAATGATTATATTATTACAATGCATCTGGAAACTTTAGAGATCCGTGTTTCTTTGATTAATTTTTTGATGCAAAGTTAACTCAGGTAATCAACTTTGGCAATCAATTTCACACAACATTATATTGTTATTCAATTGAAGATTTATTTATTTCGAGTTCTTGTTTTCTTTAAATTTTTAATAGCTTATATTATAATAAGATGAAAACAAGATTCTGACAAAGGAAGTACCTTTGCTCGTACGATCATTTTCAATTTTTTTCGGGCTTATATTGTAGAGGGCAAAAAATAATTAGACACGTATTTTTGCTTTTGTTTCGCTAGTGTGCGGTTATTGATATTTAAACACTTTTAAGTGAGGATATTGCATTGTAATCTGAAAATGAATCGGAAAATGATCGTACAAGGCACTTCCCTTTTGAGAAGTTAGTGATTTGAGCTTTTTGGGTGAGTTGGTTCTAATTTTTCGGTCCTCAATCAATATTTATGCAATTAGTTTATTAAAATAAGGCAAAATAAGCAGCTAAATTCTGTGAAAAGTACGTTGGAAAAATTCATCGATGATAAATTTTTCAAAATAAAATCAAATCTTACTCGATTAATATGGATTTTTGAAATTTAACACTAGATTTCTTGAATGAAAAAATGAATGAGCGTGGCTTGGCTAACAATCTGTTGTAAGATACAATGGTTTGATATACTCGATACAGTACGAAGTCAGTTTTATGGAATTTACAGTGAAAATTAAATGCTTCATGTGAACTTTTTAGTGCAAAAGTATTGGGAACTGAACACTCAAAACCTTAGCTTCTTAGATCACTCAACAATTATAATTTTAGTTTCATAGTTAAGTGTTATATCTTGCTTACGCTATGAGATATTCATGATTCAGTGCATAAGGGCTTGAGATTCCTTTGTGAGTCTAATATATCAATGTTAACAGTCTGTAAAATGACAATTAACTGATTAATAAAGGAATCCTACTCAGAAATTTATATTGCTTTTCAATTAAGTGTTAAGTAAATTGGACTTGCTATATATTACATTGCAATACACTGCATTGCATGGCATTAAAGACAGCATTGAACTTAATCATGCAGATATAAATATTCAGAAAAAATTGGATTTCACTTCATAATATTGTAAAGTTATTCATGAAAAACCCATGAGCTAGTAAAGCAAAAACAATTGATTATTATTAGAATGTCATCCTTGCAATTTATTCTGATGCAATGAAAAATCCAGAACTTATGGTGGATCCAATATTGGCTATGTTGATGCAATTGAAAAATAAAGGTTAGAATTGAAATAAGAAAAACTGTATTGATGGTGTTGTTTATTGTGAAATTTTTTATTGATTAAACATTATCGAAAGAATAATCTTAGGCGTTTATTGTTATTTATTGTTAGTCAATGAATTATAAAGATTTTAATTAACATTGGTATCATTTTCACTCTTACAATATCATAAGTAAATTGAAATTGTTGCAGTTGATTGTGTTTGTTCATTAAGTCTTACCATGTCATCTTCACTACAGAATGAAAGATACAAAATACTGTTTATATTATCAACTGTAGCCATCTTGCTTTCAACAATTAAAACAGGTAAGAAAATGATATTCATTGATTGACTGAAAATGTAAATTCAATCAATTTCTAATTCAACGCATTAACATAGGAAGTACGACAGATTTGGTGGATTTACCGTTAAGTATACCTAGTAGAAGCGTTAACATTAACGCTACTTTAACTGATACCGTAAGTTGAGCAACCTAGTAATTGATACTATTAATAATATTTTAACTGTTTTAAATTTTAAATGTTATGTGTCCCAGAATGCAGGGACTAAATATTTCATTCAAGAATCAATATCAGCTTCTGGTTCATCCATCAGAGGCAAAATTGTGATTTCAGGTGAAAAAGATTCATACAACATTCATTATAATACTGATTCTAGTCTTAACAAGGAACGCTTGGTTATGCATGGTAAGAATTCATAACTTGATATAATTTAATATATACTGTTGCATATACAATAATATATTTTAAAATCATTTTCTGTATTATGATCCGATTCGTGAGAAATTGTTTGTTGACTGCAATTTGTCAAGAAGTAAGATTATATTCACTCATGATATTCGCTATTCACTTAATGAGATTTATAACTTTTCATGATCTAAAGGTACAAATTGTTTACCATTCACTTACAAGAATAATTGGGATCAAACTTTACCTGGAATCAAGAAACCTGTGACTAATCTGATACTCTTAATAGGACCTTCAATTTTATATCGATTTGATCATTCCTCACTTGTTTGGGTAAGTAAGTTAACAACATTATGAGAATGTTTAATCAAATTCATCTGTTCAATAACAGAAAGCAGTCAAAGATAAAAACATTAGAGGAACCATGATGAGGGGAGCGTCAACTAAAATAAATAGATTGAAAATCACTTATTATTACAAAAGTAGGAATTGATTGATTATATGAAAAAAGTTTTAATGCTCGCATCTTTTCATTTTCAAAACCAGAGCATTTTGATGACGATTATGGAATTAAACATCCGAGTCGAATTGAATTCAGTGTTGTTGATCCATATTCAAGTTCATCTAGTTACAACGAGAATCTTATTCTTGACATTTATCTTCAAAATGAGAACCATATTGATGAATTTGCGAATGAAGTTCACGTAAGCATTTCACTTTTCTTCATTAATCATATTCATTTACTATGATTTATCGCAATCACAATAACGCAATATTTAGAGAGACATCATGAATTGAAAAGTTTGAAACATTAGGTTCTCCGGGCTGAAGTGGCGATTGTAGTACGATTGAAGATATCCAATTACATAATTTTAATAGAAAATGCCTCTAAATCAATTCTGAAAATTTTTTGACCGAGTTTATCGATAATTAAAACTCGATTGGGTAAATAAGCTTCTCTTCACAATGCTTTTGAATGCAAATGGCTTTTCTCATCCATCTGAACATAGTTTTTTGTGAAAGTAGTTTTATCGTTTAGTTTGGCCACAATCTCAGCGCAAAAGTACCATGTTTCGACTTTACATATTGTATGTAGGCATACAGATCGCTATTTATGTAACAATAAAGTGAATATTATTCAGAAATGAAATACATTTCTCAACAAGAATTGAATTTTGACTTTTCTTAAAATAAAACAAACACCATTTCTAATATTTGAAGAGTTAAAAGAGATTCGCATTTGAACATTTTGTCTCTTGCCTTTTGACTAGCCTTTACCTGGCATTGGATGTCCACATTACTTATCCACAGATGGACCTTCAATCCCTAAATTGAAAACTGATTATATACATTACACTATGTACGAGTACATTAAAGGTTCAACCACTTCTCGGACATTCAGTGAGGTTAGTTTATTTGGTAAAGTATTTCACATTTTACATTAATTTTCATTTCTTTTTGCAGATTTATGCATCGGGAAAGCATGACTTATTAAAACTAAAATCAAATGTTCTTGGTGTAACAACTGAAGTTATTTATGATTATCAACTTGGAGTTTCTTTCTTACTTCAAGAGGGTGGATCATGTAGCATGTTATTTGCAGATTTAAATTCACCTGGAATCGATTCTGATGGTTACTTCCATTTAGATAATCTTTTCCTTTTTGACTCTATTTTTAATTATCTTGGAAAGCTCAACTTAGTAAGTAATCGTAAGAAAAATTCGTAATTTTATGCATGGAATTTCATTGATCTATTTAATTATATTTTGGGGGAGTTTAATGATTTAATAATTAAATGATCAATAATGAAACTTTTCTCAGTACTCTGAATGAATAGTGAGTAATAATAACAGAGAAATGAGCTGTTTTTTTGTTACTCATTATCTGGTATCTCATTGTAAGTGTATCAAATCTCAAACATATCGAGAATAAAAAAATGGACTTTTAGGAATAGCTTTTATACCACTATCAGTGATTTGATAAAGTTGAAAGGGATTATACTCTGCATGAAGTAACCAAAAGGTTTTAAAGTCAGCAAATGATGATTGGATGGACCCAAATTAAATGTGAAGTTGACAATACAGTAGGTAACTATTCTTAAATACTTTTTTGTATATCTTCTTAGGAACATCGACCTGGATTTACCGTAAACGCCTGGGAAGCAACCAGATATAATGTCACTATCAACAGGAATAAGGCCGACAAAGCTGTCATTACTCAATATTTTGCTGAATCGGTAAGTTTGTCACTATTTAAACTATTTAACTAACGTTAAACTATATTAAGGTAGTGGATCAATTTTGAAATTATGTCTAAATTTTTCTTTCCACTACCTTAACATAAAATGCTAGTCAAAGAAAATAAATATAATTACAAAATAATAAGAAAAAACAAATGTAAATGTAGTGAGAATTGTGAAAATAAGGTTATTATCATTCAAACATATGATTTTTTTGTGTAACTCATTTTTTTATTTCTCATTCAATTTGAAATATTCAAACAAATGGTTTTCAGCAAAATAGTGAATTATTTTATGGCTTTACACTTGTCAGTACCACAATTGCCATCTATAAATTGGATTCATCGGTAAGTACCATTATATTGATTTTGATTAAAATAAGACTGATGTTTCTTAATATATTTTTGTCTTTTTCTAGAAAAAAACTTACACTTTCACGGATGGAATCACAAGAGATTACCTGAACTTTGAAAAGGCTGAACTTGAAGATGAATTTCACGATATCTTTACAATAAAAGACTGTAAATACTTGTCTAGTGATAAAAAAGTAACCCTTGCCTTTAAATTACATAATAAAGGTATGTATTGTAATTATAGTCAATATGGCCATAAACTGAGCTTGTGTTATTGCAATGCAATTGACCAGGGCCACATTTTTTATTGAAATTCAATGAAATGTTTCAGATTTGAAACCTGGTGTTAGCCTCATTTAATTTGGCTTATTAACTAAAGATCAAAATTAATCATTGATGAATTTTTTAAATAATTGTGTATATGATGCTTTGACCATGATCTTCCAAAATTGAAATTGATTGCAATGAAAGTCATGTATTACAATGTAAAAGTATTAATAATTGGTCTTAAGTACTTATGCCTGACGTTCTTCTTTTACACTTTAGGTAACAATGTTTCGTCACAAAAGTTCACGGAAAGTCATCTTTACGAGTTAAAGCAAAGCTTCGTGTATCTTGTTATTTCACGCGAAAAAATCAGTCCACTTCGAATCGATACCATTGAATATAATTTCAATGACGCACAACTTGAAGTTGAAGTGACGTTCTTGGATTCACCTAATTTCCAATGTAATTTTCATTTGAAATTTACATTCATACTAAATTTATGCTAATTCAATGTTAAACTTTTTTCTGTTCCAGATATTTTTAACGTTAAAACAATGTCTGTCAGTGCAGATACATTGAAAAAGATGCAAACAATCAAAGCAAACAATGAAAATGAGTGTCTGAACGAATTATCAAAATATCCAGATAGGATCAGGTATATACATGTATCTCGAAACTTGACCATTTTGATTCAATGGAAAACTAATGATTCTGTTATTCTTTTCTCATGCAGAGTAGTAATTTATAGACAATCAGATTCTTCTTGCGGATATTTGGAAGATTTTGATGATCTCAAGGAAGATACAAAAATTGGAGAACCATGCAGCGTCTATCACTTTCCTTTACATAATTTACGTCGCATTTACCAAGAAGTACCACTGGATAAAATTCACAATGCTTTTTTGCTATACGCTGGACAACATTACTCGTTACTAGATTTGAATTTAGAACGTTGTAAGTACTTCTCAGCCATTATCTATACTGCAGAGTCTGCAGGCGCCATATAACCACTTTTGAGCTCTTAACTTATAATTAATAGTTATGTTAATAACTTCAGAAAGACTTAATAACTTTTTTAACCTCTTCTTTCAAGTCGGATTTTATAAATTAATTGATGTTATCGATAAAACAAAAAACCAAGATACCTCGACTGGTGGCTTTCAATCCAAAATTAGAGGTGAAGTAAAGCTGAGAAGCAACCATCAAGATACAGTGATTGTATCAGATGCGAAAACCTTAGCTGATTGTTATCGAACCTGTCATAATTCAGAGCAACTCAAATGCAATACTTTCTCATTCTGTTTAAATGGTGACTGTAGAGTAAGCAGCTTATTAACTGAAGACTCTTTTAATGAATCGTACGTTGAGCAAGACAGAACGTGTTTCATTTACGCTTTGAATGCTCTCAATGATTACTTAGAAGTACCTCAAAGAAAATTTAAAACACAGACTTCAATCGCAGTCGACAAAAGTGTTGATTCTTGTGCAGAGTATTGTCATGCTTCACCTGATTGTTTTTCATTCCAATGGTGTGATAATCAATGTATTAGTTTTGGTGGTTTTTATACAGATGCATCTACTGAATATGATGAAAAATGCAGTTTATATCTTCGTAAGTATCCATAGAAATGAGTAACAAGTTTTTGTCATTTATTAATTCCTTACTCTTAATTCAATTAGCCAAAGTATCTGAAAAGTACCAAAAAACGGGCAACAAGATCGTATCAGATGTGCTTTACACTGAAATAAATTTAAATTTCGAACAATGTGCATCATTATGTCATGGATGGTCCGATGGTGACACTGGGTGTAAATCATTTAATTATTGTCCTAAAAGTAGAACAGAAAGTTCTTGTTCATTAACTCAATTTTCAGTTAAAAGTTCAAATACTAAGACCACTGAAGGTGGCGATTGTTCAAACTACGAGTTGAAAGGGGAATCAAATAAAAAGAAAAGGAAAGAATCCAGTTCGACTGATGTCTTGAAAGGAACAAGTGGATCAGATGCTTTTGGAATAATTATGCTCTTCTTGTTTGTCGGCGCTTTATTAGGATTCGCTGCACCATTTGGTTACGCAAAAGCTAAACAAATGCGTAGTGCTTCAGAAGCCAACGAAAGTTTCACTTGGAAAAAACAAGTAGATTCACAAGCTGAGAATGACATTTGAATCTGATTACAGAGATCGAATTGCCGGTTCAAATTTTATTATCGAACTGCACATGGGCCTTTGTCAATTATTAATTATTGAATTAAAACTCTCGGTAACATTCGATTAAATCTAACATTTCAGTTTAAATCGTGTCTCATTTTAGTTATAACCCATTATTATACTTATTACACACTAATAATACACTCATAACTGAAACTTGTGTTGACTTTCTGGTTGTTAAAATGAAATTCATCCTACATCTGTATTTTTTTCATTTATCTGTATTTTGTTAGTGTTTTTGTCCGATCAGTCTTTGAATTCGGTAAAGGCAGTGAAACAGTTGATTTGCCGATGATATTGAGGAATTGATTATTGAAATGTTGATTTTGTTCACATTGTAAGCAACCTCTTAGTTTTTAATAAAAATTGAGTCCATTCCCTAGGTGTATGAACCAAGAGCCTACTAACCTTGTCTCTCCTTAATAGTCAAGTCAAATTACAATCAATTCATAGGAAATCAGGATAACGTAATATATTATCCTGAGAAATGTAGGAATTATGAATGTACAAATGTGATTTACTCTATCACTATTATTGCTAGATTTAACTAATTTTGCCCTTGTTAGGCAAGAAATATAATTGGTTACAACAAGAAACGACTTTTTGATATTAATGTAACCATGTGAATTAATTTAATAATGAAACGGATGAAACCAAAACAGAAGTGGAAAATACACAAAACGCATTAAAATGCATCGACAATTTGTAGTAACAAAACCAAAACAAAAACCAGCACAATCCGGATAGTTTTAATCAACATCACTAGATGGAGCTTAGAAAAGATCAGAATATCTGAAATAGGCAAAAATTGATTCAACTATAAAACATCAATAAGTCAACAAAAGATCAAAATCTTCAATTGTGATACAATACAGTAAACAACGAAAAGCAAAATATTGATAAGAAAATTTGAGTTACTTGAACACCGAAAAACGCCGAATGTAAAGAAGGCCGAATGATAACAAAGATTTGCAAGAAAGTAATTAAATTGCTTAAACGGTTCTTATCAATTACATTGAATGGAAACTTGATGAAATTAATTAACAGAAGCTCACTCGAGAACAAAAAAATTTGGTCAAATGTTGATTAAAAGGTACAAATCATTGGGTTTACCCAAAGACCTGAAACAACAAAACTTTGAAACCAGAAAAAAATTGTGCTGCCATCTATCGAATAGAAAGCTATCGTATTCTCTCTCTCTCTCTCTCAAGGTTGACTTACAGGTTTCGTTTCATTTTCAATCTTGTTGAGCTGCTTAACTTTTCTCTTTGTGAATTCAAACTACCTTTTTTTCAAATTATTAATCCAACGTTCACTTTTAAACTTTGCGTTTGTTTACAGTCTTCTCTTTTTACCTGGTGGTTTGTTAATTATTGACTTGACTCTCTCTTTTGTCTCATTTCGTGATTTATGTGATTTTTCCTGCGATTTGTTGTTTCTATCACTTCTAATATTGATGTGTTTTTGATTTCCAAACAGTGATTACTTCAAAAGTTATGTGATTTTATTTGAATCCACACTAAATTAAACTCTTTCAATTTGAGTCTGTGTTCCATCCATTCTTCTCTGATTTTTTACTCAACCAAAAATATTGTCACATCTCTTACTATTTCGTGCATTTATTTAACATGGCTTTTGATGTAAGTTTTTTTTATTTATGTCTGTGTTCATCTCTCATTACCAATCCATGTACATTTGATCAAACCAATCAATTTGATGTCTTTGCAGTGTTTTCATCTTTCTCTCTATCTCTTTCTCAATGCTTATTTGTCTTTACATCTCACTTGACTATCAATTAAAAGAGATTGATAATAAAAATGCCTCTGCTATCTTTTTTTTCTGTGTTTTTGTTGGAGATACATGATTCTCATGACAATATTCATCATCATTGATTGGTTACGATTGTCAACGTTACATTTTGACTATTCAATTCAATTGGATTATCTTGTTTATTCTAATTTGTTTTGCTTTCTTTTTTTCCCAATTTATCTTCCTGGTTAATCTACCATGAAACATCAATAGCCATATGATTTGGAACAAAAAATTGATTTGGAAATAAAGATGAGAGAAGGGACTACCAAACTTTTGGCTGCATGTACCCATGAATTACAAAGTCTAGAGCCTGCTAAATCATTAATAACATCAAATGAGCGAATGAACGCCTACACCAGTGAACTGCAAAGAAGAAAACAAGAATCGGGCAACATGTGAGTTATGTAATTAATATGCCAGGAAAGATGAAAGAGAAGCAAAACAAGTAAATGGATAAGATTATACAAACCGGAGAGAAACAAATAAGAAAAGCTTTCATCAACCAGAAGAGGCAAATTTACATAGTTAAAGAGTTAAAAATAGTGATCCAGATTGTATTTTTAAGCTAATTGAGTCTAACAAAGATTGTCTCAGGCTTCTTCTCTTCTCACTGGGTTAACGCGGAAATGAAATTTGGCATAACCATAGATTATATTTCATCACCAACAAAATTACTCTTTGTTTTGATTTTATTTCCGTTTACATTCAACATTTTTGCTTCTCCTTCCATGGTACTTATGAAACCGCCATTGATTTGTATGATCTTAATGTAGAAATGGCTAATTATTGCTTGAACTACAGCAATTACGGCTTAAGATCTAAACAAACATCAAATTAATCTTCTTTTTTCTGATCTTTTTCTTTCTTTCTGCTTCTTTTAGGAAATCAAGTAAACAACTGAAACCATGTAAAGCAAGAATCGCTATCTCAGGTAAGCCTGGAAACATTTAACTTCTCATTATACTCAAACACTATGCCGTTTACAATTAACTTGATTCCAAGGGAATAAAAAAAGCCCAAAGTATACCAACCCTTATTTACTGAGCCTACAGACAAAAAAAGTTGAAAAAAGGTTACCTGTGAGCGTTAATGGTTTGAAATTTGCAAGAAAAGTAAACAAGTGTAAGGTGTGTTTTCATTGTTCTTGGCCATTCTCCTTGCATCTTGTTTACCTTTCTATTATTTGAATCACTTTTTCTTTTACTATCAATGTTCAAGTTAACCGATTCACTGAGATTTCATCAGCAAAAAAATCTATGCCAATTGGTTAAACATTGAAACAGCTTGAATATTGTATAACAAAGGTTAACACAGACAATTTAAGACAATATCTTGAAAATAACATGGTTATTGCAGTGAAACCATTAGACGAAGCAACCATTAATTTGAGGTCATCTATCATTTTAATTTTCATGGTTATCAACAAATTTAAAACGATAAATTGTTTTCTTGCCATTCTTTCTCCAACTTCATATATTTATAAACATATCACAATCAATTGATCAATCTGATTAAATCAGTTAAGGTTATAGTGAACCGAGTTCATTTAGCTTGCAAAAACCTCACCATCATTATCAACAAAGAAAGTTAAACTTTCTCAAGACAATGTTACACTCACACGGAATCATGAATATAATTTTATTCCAATTATAATTGCACTTCTTGGTTACTTCAAAAACATCTTTAGCAGTCACTGTCATTTCATTTTCATCATTTTCATCAAGGTTAATATCATCTTAGAAGCCAAGTTATATCATTTTTAACTCTAAAATGATCATCATCTTTACAACCTTTTGCCATCGCTCTTACTTCATCAACAGGTAATCATAGACTTACAGAGGATTCCATTGTGATAAAATCATTCTGAGTAGGTGTACAACTTAGATGGTTATCATTAACAAATAGTAATAATAATCATAGTAACAATAATTTCATGATAATGATGATGAGTTCATCTTAGAGTAAACAAAAAGTTGCCTTCCATCAATGTGATCATTCCTATGACCACATTGATGCAAGTCCATAAATTGATATAAACTTTTATCTTGGTTTATCTTTCCCTGAAATTTATCAACCGATTCATTCATTCCTCATTCAATTTAATTTCCATGAATTGAATTATCTCCAAACAAAGTCATCAACAATCAATGAATCAGAAGAATCACTTTTATCTCTTTGAGGTCACTTTTTCAAACAAATAGATTTAAAAATGTTATGATTACTATTATTACCAAAATCACCAATATCCTTATTGCTGTACGGAAAAAAATAACATGAATTTGTTTCTCCATCTTCCTCGATTGTTGCTCCATTTCAGTTTGATTCAATTCTCAGCTGATTGATGGTCAAAAAATTGATATTGAGCCCAGTTTAAACATCAATTGTAATTGAAATGGTAAAAATGATAACATCTTAATCTCATCCATTATCAACTTTCTCACAACTTTTTTCCGCAACATTTCAAGTTTTTCAATATTCCTAGTGCAATGAATTTCATCATGATTATCACTATCATTTTCAAATTCAATCGACTATAAATATTCTTGTTTTCAACTCTCTTTCAACTGTTTACCCTTTTAACGATACTTTCAATGTTATTCATGTTGTTGGCATATTCAGATCAGTGCATTGATTGAAGACAATTTGAGTTGCAAGTTTATTTATTGCTTGTTACCTAAATGTGGTAGGAATAATGATGATAAAGGGAGAAACAAAAAGTTAAATGATAAAGATGAAGGAACTTGTGATGTTTTTGTTTTTTGAAAAGTTGCATGAAACCAATTGTAAATTGAAAAGTTCTGTCAAATTCCAAGTTGCATTTGTTTATAAAAAAACAAACAGTTAATTACTTTTGTATCCATTAATCTGGAATCGTTTCTTTTCGCTTCTCATTTTTCCAATTTATATCCTTTCTTATCAAAAGTGCAATATATGTTTACATCTATTCGTCAACATACAAACCTATTTAATGAGTCAATTTGTACTAAACAATCAAATATCTGTTCTAATTGTTAGGTAAAGAAAAGTTGTTTTAATTTCTTCTCAAACAATGGACTTGAACATGCGAATCATTTTCACATTTCTTTCCTCATCCTCATCCTTCTCATCACCGCGTTTTCATAACTCACCTTTTGATTGACCTTGATATGTCCGGCCACAAATATAACCATCACAAGTCACTGAAGCGAGTAATGAACACTGGCACAAATAACGCGTAAAAAAGGTTGAATACAATTTAAACTCTTCGATACTTTTTTCAGTATTGAAAATTATTCACTTGAATTGCATCTTAAATTTTTATTGTAATCTTTATGTCCATTTAATGGCATTTCCAACTTTCCTTAACAATGAGTGACCCAAGTTTAATTTTTTGACCAATAACAATTTAAAGTCATTTCTCAAAAATTAGCGAAGTTCCGGAAATTGATAATCAACTTTACAATGATTGTCATTTCATTAACTTTTAACTGTAATAATTGGCAATTTCAAGTTGCTTTGAATTGTCAGTTTATTTTTATGTTGCATCTCACCATGTTGTCCTTAAACTGGTCAAGTCATGAAAAAGAAACTTTCACAACAAAATAAGATGATGAGGATGTTTATGATGATGAATGACCCATCAACAATATTATCATTTATATTGGTGTTGTTGCTTCTTCGGTATTATCATGTAAATAGCGTCCATTTCATCGTCAGTGTTTAAAGATGCATAAATGTTTACCATCTTTTTGTTTGTCTTTAAACATTGAGCTGATCTTGGACTAAAAATTGGTGCAAATGATTGTAATAACCACTAGCACTGAATTGTTTGTGTCATGATATATGATAATGTGATTAATCGTACCCTGGTTCTGGCCCACACCAGGTCTATTGTTTAACTAACCTCCCATTTAGATTTGTGTTGTTGTGCTTGTTTTTTTTCCTTCATTCACTCATCGTCATGAGTTGCTCATGGTAAAATCACATTTACCCCCAGAAGCTTGATTTACTATCGCCGTATCATCATGATAAATGTAGGTTGAGGTGAGAGTTGCATAGAGAATGGAAAGAGAGAACCGTTTTTCCATCCTCATCATCATATTCATTCTGATTAGATTATCTAAAAAAAGCAATTCCTAACTGTGTTAAAGCTACAAATAACATCAGCTTATCAATCTTTCCAGTTGCGCTCATATTAAATGATATTGTACCAAAAATACTTGTAAAGGCTTAAACTTGTGGATATTCAGATTATCATATTATTATCCATCTTTCACCCCTGGTTTCCAACTTAATCCCACTCAAATGAGTTTTTTACACACCAATTGTATCTCGTACCCTTTATCCAACATCATGCCGTCATGTGCATTTTGTGAATAAATTTTGGCAATATAAAAGGTTACTTCACTCAGAGTTGATGAAGCAACTAAAGTTAACTAAAATTTGCATCTATCGAGATTCAGCGTCAGAGTTGTGATTTTTAACCTTTTCATTTCCAGTAAAAGAGGTGAAAATAAATGATTGAATCAATGTCAATATTCACAAACCTAGATGAGTGATTGTTAAGAGTTTATTAGCTAACCAACACATTCTGATTAAATATCATGAAACCTTATCACAGTGAAACCATCAACTTTGTCCTACTAACGAAACTTGACAGACGTTATTACTTGATGTAACCATGACTATGCGAGTCTATGCTAATAACAACTCTTGACAAATTGTAACATTTGCAAGTAAAAGAGTCATTTTGTATAATGATTTGTCTCTTGTTTACTATGCAATTGATTACCATCCACGGCTCAACCAATTAGTATAATAGTTGAAGTAAACTGAGTTAACCTCATTTCATACATGATTACAGATGAAGCAAAAAAACTCTGGCAACTCCAAAGGGTTGACTTTGAACAGTAAAATCTTTTGTTTTCCGGCTTAACAATTTTCCAGACTAACTAAGGTGATTACATTTTTCAAAAATTGACTATTTGAACAAATTATGTTTTTTTGTGCAAGGATAGGAAATAAACATTTTACTGTTGGTGATCATTAACAATCGATGGCCCTTTAAAATGAAATATGATCAAAGTAAAGTTCACTGAAGCATCAATTGTTGCAATGTTCAAACTTTAACCTTTTCCCGTTATTGCTTTCCGCTGAGTTAAATCAGTCATCATTTGCAAATTAACATCATGAAGTTATTAATGTAATTGATGGATGAATTGACGCCCAACAATATTGACTTTTCTTGCCCCAAGATATCAATATCTGTGTGAGGTTAACATAATGATGTTGATTTGTTAACAGCTTGGTAATTTACGTACAACCAAGCAAGCAATTGTTACTGTTTACCTTTTTGTTTACCAGTTTTTACTTATGGTTACGTTCAATGTTGCCGAATCAGCTTTTCATTTCCACCTGAGAATCAAGTAAACATGAAAAACACAAAAACTTGAACAATAATCAGTTACATGATTTGAAGGTGCAAACCGGACCTTGGTTTTTGATCAAGTTTTCTCGTAATATTACACATGGTATCATTATAATGATAATAACATTACTATTAGTGTAATAAATTACATGATAGTTTCAACTTTTTTTATCAATTTGCATTAAAATTTCAATTTCAGTTTCTTGCTTCAAGCCTTTATCCATTTTTTAATTGATGTCTTATACATTATGTCTAATAATATACAATATGTTGAAGTAAAAAACTGTGAAGGGAAAAAAATATTGATAAAATCATTTTTTCGCCAAGAAAAAGTGAGGAAACTCGATTAGTGTAATTGTTTCCGGGCAGGTAGAGCAAGACGCAACAGGTAACGGTTATAGCTCAAGTTGAGTATAAAAAAGAGGACCCAATATTTTTTAATAGACGAATGATGAGATTGGAATCAAAGTTTGAGTATGATTATTGCAACGTATTGATTTTTTTACCTGAAAAAAGGTGGTTTATGATGAATTGCTATTATCAACAGAGTTTTAGTCACGATTGATGAAGGTGAAAAACAACCTTAAATGAAAGAGAAAGTATGAAATAGAAAAAAAGATGATAAAATTGATTGTTCAACATGATTAACATGATGTTTTTCTACTTAAGGGTAATAAAATGAATCTTGAAATTAACCTGTTGTTTTGAGTGAAAAACACAAAAAAAACTTCAAATTTTGATGCTGATAATGATGATGATGATGAAATTTTTAGGCTAATGATGAGCTTAATTAAGGTTCATGATAAGTGAATTATGTTGAAGTAATTCTCACATTGAGATTACCCATCATGATGATCTTTTGATGTTTTGTTGATCTCAATGTTGATTCATTTCTTTATCTCAACTTGTTTGATGACAATTTCCCGAACCGGAAAGGTCAACCCAAACTCATGCAAAAATGGGTTAATTAATTTCCATCTTTTTCACAAGTTTTCATTGACTTTTATTGACTTGAAAAAGTCATTTGCTTTGAAATTGTTCATGAAATCAGATATTGAGATAATTTCTAAGCTTCGTAATTTAATTCAATTTCCTGATTTTTTATAATTATTTTCAATCTATTTCAAGTTTTATTTTTATCTAAATTTCAATTTATTAATCATGATGATGGATTTCTCAGCTAGATTAGATCTTTCAACAATAACTCAACCTTTTTTCTCAGCGATTATCATTCACCTTCAAATGCTTAATATTCATCGGCTTTTTTAAACTCAAGCCTCATCTTGTCGTTTATGTTTATGATGACTTAAATGGTGATGCTTTTGATGATCAATTAACCTTGTTTCATCTGAATGTTCACATTGATTTAGCCAATCCTTTGATTTGAGTTAATTCACAAATTGAGATGAAGTTGAACGGTCAAAGTATTAAAATAAGAAACAATCCTACACTTTGTTTTGTTTCACTTTTTAATAATAAAAGGTTCATTACAAATCATTAGAACGAATTAGTTTTCTCATTTAATTTAATTGACAATCAAACCAAAATACTTGTTTGCTATTTCAATTGAGGCCAATTGTTATCTATTATTGTGAGCATATCAACATATATTTTCGTGATTTCACGATTAAATTCATTTACAAGTTAATAAGGTTTTTTAATGATAATCATTAAAACATCATTTTGATATTTTAAAAACAATGTAACCAAGAGTCTGAGTCTTTAGTAAATATATTTTTCTTATTAAATCAAAGTCAATTTGTTGATTTAATTACAATCCAAAGGTCAACAACCATAGAGATGTATTAATAGCTTCATCAAGATTAACAATAATCGAGTTTGATTGAAAAAATCATTATCATCATCATGATTACCTTTTATTTTGCTGACTACTTTCAACATCTTTAATTTTACCTTTTGTTTCAAACTTCCTCATTTCAGTTTATACCAGAACATTTGATTTTCAATTGTTTTATTATCATGATTAATTTTTTTCCAATTGTTGACTTAGATTAATCAGAATTCATTTTCAATTGAATGACAACCTAATAATAACTCAATCTAATAGTGTCACCAAACATTCTTGACTCTAATTTGATTGTCATTAAATCCCTTGCAATTCTTACATTTATTTGGTGACTCAAATTGTTCCCCATTAAATTAGTTAATTGCCATCATTCACTGTCATTGTAATGATATTGTGTTGATGGCTTTCAATTTAAACCTTTCTTATTCCATGTTAGTTCATTAAAAATTTGTCATCATCTTTGGTGGACAAAATTGTTATCAAAACTGATGAGTTCAGTTACTGAAGTGTTGCTATTAATGAGTAAAAATAGAAACAAATGGCTTTAGAAATTTTCAAACAAAAGCTCAATTTACTTCACCATTCGGATGAGGATGTGTTTGTTGTATAAGAAGTTGAATGTTTAGAAATGGAAGAAAAAAATCATGTTTTGTATCCTGTGAATTGATGAAATTACTTGATAACTCACGTAAATCGAGTTCACAACAATTGAAATTATTTACAATTAATCTCTTTTCCCTTTTTACGACTGTCCTTCAATCCTTATTTTTCACGGCATTTTTCACCTCTCAATTCATTTCATTTGATCACACTCTGAAAATCTTAATTTTTTTCACTCCATTTCAATGTCTTTTTGTCTTTTATGTCAATTTATAGATATAAGAATGCCTTTACTATGGAAGGATTTAGATCACTTCAAAAACAAAAGCGACCATCGGCGTTTCTCAGTTTTTTGTCTCATCAAATGTGGAACTGAGGTTTACGATACCGTGCTAGTTAATAACATTGATCGAAGCATGACCGACATTAATTTTGACGATGTAATTGTACTTCATCACATTCCTCATGACTTTGAACTCAACCTGGAAGTTTATGGAAGAAAAATGCATGACGATCTCAGTATTGTTTCAACGCCTAAAAAGCTTAGGAAAAAAATTTCCTCTTCAGTTAGTCGCACCTTTGGACGAAAATTGGGAGCTGTAATTAAAGAGGAGCTCAATGAACCGTATGTTTAAAGAGAATCGACGATTATTTTCTCGTTTCAAATTGATTTATGGAAATTTTCTTTTCTCCTCTTTTCCCATTTAGACATCCTAAATTTGATCTTCTCGCCAAAGCAACATTAAGATTGGAAGATTCAGATGAATCCATTTGTACATATGATCTACAGTTGGTTAAAGGAGAAAAGAGTTGCTCACAGTTGCCTCTGTTTGGCCTTTTTTGCTGTCGATTAGCAGTCCAACCATATTGTCTAACAGAGGAAAGGTTAAGTGGTTACCTCAAAGGTGAACCTGAGGGTAACTCAAAGAAGGATTCAAAGAAACCAATTTATTGGGCATCCCTTGAAGCATTTAAATTGTACCTTTGGCGAAAACCAATTTCAGCTGTTAACGTTGAACCTTTAGCTGAACGAGGTTCAGGTGAACCCAGTTTAATTGTGGACGTAAATAGGTTTACACTTTGCAAGAAAGGCTCTGATTCCAAGTCATTCACAATAATTAATAAAGAATCAAAAAAGAACACTTTTTACGTTTTAAATAAGGAAGATCGAGAAGTTTGGCTCAACGTCATCGAGATTCACATCAAAGAAAATCGAGTTTGGGATAAAGCGGCAGATAAATTGATGGAGATTCCTGAAGCTTCCTCGTCAAATCAAATGCCCAGTTTTCTTAGTCAAAGACTTCCAGGCTCATTATACGATCAAACACCTTTACCAGGTAAGGATTAAACCGAATGTATATTTTGGCAAAGCAAATGGCAAAGTTTCAATCTTTCGGTTTACCTTATTATGTATTAATAGAAGGGTAGAGTCTTCAAGATTATAGATGTTAAGAGTTGAGCAAATATAATTATTTACAGACAAATTGTTGAAAGTAATAATTACAATTTCCATCCATTAACCCATCTTCGGTGTTTAAACTCAAATCTTATTTAAACAATTATAGTTGCGTTCAGCAAACCAATCAACTAATTTGTACTAATAGTGTGTGTGTAAGTCTACTATTGTTATTATTGTTTACTATAATTTGCTGAATTTTTAAAAATCATTTGGTTGATAGATTAATAATAATGAAAACAACAATAATAGTAATGACGATTTGACAAGGAGCAAGTTTAGATCATCAGGCCGTTAAACGTTAAATGGAAGCAACGTAGGGAAATAATTGTTTATACATTTTAACATTAATTAAAAGCTCTCTCTCTCCTTTAACCGTTTACACGTTGAGTTTTTTGATTATCAAGTTTTCACTCATTAATATAATCACTTCTTTTGCCATGTTTAAGCTTTCATGGTGATTTGATTTGGTGCAATCAAGTTCACTTCTCAAACCATTTTTCCAGACAATTTTCACTTCATTTCTCTTCTTTTAAACAATATGCTTGATTGATTGATTGATTAATGGCTTTTAATCAAATTACACTTTTATTTTCAATTCACTTTTTTTATCACCATTTACTCTGATTCTTCTGTCTACTAGATTTTTTACTAATGAATTTTTTTCTTTTCTACTTTTATAGATAAATTTATTAAAAACTATTCAACTTCATCGAGCCCGAATTGTTCAACGTATGATTTACGATCAAAGAAAAGCTCTGCGACTGGATCAATTCGATCTCGAAGTTCAAGCCTCTCATCGGAAACTGATAGTTCAAATTCAACAGCGCAACTTGGCAATAATTCACGATGGGCTAACACTTTTTGCTCGGGAATCGATTTATACCGAACTGTACAATTGCCAAGGATAACACCACTTTACTAGCCTTTTTTGGACGAATGATCAGTGGATTAGAATTATTAACATTATTGACTGACGATTAACTATTCTAATTATAACTACTATAAATAATGATTCAACTATTATCATTATCAATTTTGAGAGCGCTTTTATTATTATTATTATTGCTAAATGTTAATTGCTATTATACAGAAACATGACCTGAAGATGTTGTGCTTGCCTTGTGTGTGTGTGGGTTTACATCTTTTCTTGTTTTCCTCAATGAAAAGTGTAAATGTTTCTCACATGCAAAGTACTTTTCATATCTCTGATTCCTAATTGTAACTACTAATTTCTTGCCAAATTTTGACTTGTCTGTTCTATTTCTATTATCTATCAACAAACAATCAAACCTCATCTTTTTTTGTTACTAATTGAGTAAGGTGCAAACATGACAGCAACAATTCAAGTTTCAAACCAGATAAATCTCCCAGAAAAAATGGACTAAGGTTACCAACATTATCTCATCATCGACATAATAATGCACACAATTAAAGAAACGTGCCTTGATCATCTGCAAATTGTAATCGACATTAATTGTTTCATCACTTCAAATCAAAGTTCTCTTTTTTCTGCGAGTTCATCCATTCATCAACTAAATTCATCAATTGTAATTCTCCAATCCTTTCTCCTCCTCCTCCTACATTATCCTCGCAACTGCCTTATCCTTTTCTTATGATTTGAATTTGTATAACATAATGACATAAAATACTTTACAACATGCAAAGATGATGTTTTTACACAATTGCAATATAAAAACACTTATAAACAAACCAAGTCAAATAATTCAACTTGAAAGGTTATTCATTGTTGAACACTTGAAATAAATAATCATCGAAATTTTTGCTTAACAAAAGTTGCAAATTAATAAAGTTAATTTAAATTTAAACTCAATTGAAGAACAGACCTGATGAGAATCGTTAACAGAGATCAAAAGTTGATTCACAATTGCAATAATTAAAAGCTACACTCACGCCAAACAGTGATTGGAAAAAGCATTGAATATGGAAAAATTGCGGTAAATTTGATCGTGTTATGTAAACACGAATGAGTAGAAAGCATATTCTACTGAATTACCGAAGTAATATATTAGATTAGACTTTTTCGGATCTGTTTAGTCAAGATACACTTATAACTTTATTGGATAGTTAAATTGATATCATAATCAAATTGATTATGGAACAGCAAGATATAAATGAAAAATCGATGGATTCATTATAATGCAATTTAGGATTGCTTTTTCAAAGACTGTTAGTTCTTGGCTTTTACTTAGGGTGGTCGGAAGGACTGGGCACGAAACAGCTGCAAATTTAGAAACGTTTCATAGGTTTTCAGCAACTTTTTGACAGCTGGTAAAAGTTGTCAATTTTGTGAAGCAATTTTCTCGAAAGTAAGAAGAGGTAAGTGTTTTGGTCGCCTTGCGACTCCAAATACTGATTCAAAAGACAACTTTACATCTGGATCACATCGAACTCGATATTTTTGTAAAATATTCACAAGGTACAAGAATAATTCGACATTAGCTAAGCCTTCACCGAGACAGATCCTTTTACCTCCACTAAAGGGGACCAAGTAAGGTGGCTTAATAGCTTTGCTTCCATCTTCAGACAGAAATCGGTTGGGATCAAACTTTTCTGGTTCAGGCCATAGTTTTGGATCTCGATGAATGCTCCATAAATTGAAGATTACAACAGTATCTTGAGGAATATTGTATTCACCAATCTTTGTGTCTCTTGCGGCTCGACGAAGTAAATTTACAGCAATAACGGACCCAATTCGTTGTGCTTCGTAGAGAAAGGCCATTGTGAAAGGCATTCGATTCCTATCAACATACAAGGGTTCTCGGTCGAATCCAATAACATCGGATATTTCAGTTCTTATCTTGTCTTGGTACTCAGGCTTATAAATTAAATACATCATGGCCCATGATAGTGTACTGGTAACAGTCTCAGACCCAGCAGCGAAAAATTCAGTCACATTTCGTAGTAAAACTTTATTATTGAATACTTCATCATTTTCATCTTTATTATGACGATTTTTTTGTTCCACCAAATAGCCATCGATGTAATCCTCAATTTCATTCATATCTGTTTTAACTTGGTGTCTATCAATCTCTTTTTGTATCAAATCTTCTGCAGCATTCATACATTTATCAATTATGTCCATTCCAGACAATTTAAAAATAGCAAATATCCTGGCTAACCAGGGGAAAAACGCAGTCAAACCGGCAAACTGGACAGCTTGATTAACTCTTTCCATATTATCGTCCAGTTCAACTTTAAATGCATCCGAATAATCAAAACGATGACCAAAAAGTAAAAGTGATATGTTGTTTGATACGCTGGGTAATATTTTCGCGATAAAATCCACTTTGCTCTTTCCAATTGTTGGTAAAAACTGTTGAATCTCTGTACTTACAGCATCTTCCATTTTACTTGTACCAAAGCCAACATTACGAAGTACTTGTAAGGATAAGCGTCTATGAGCACGCCAAGGTTCACCAGACATTTCAATGAAAGACGGCTCGTTGATCAGTCCTTCGAAGAAAGTCTCATAAGGTCGAGCAAGTAGAGACTCATCAGCAAACGCTAACTTAAGGTGATCCCAATCACAAATGACAACAACATCATGCAGTCCCAACTTTAAACAATAAACTGGTCCATACTTTTTGGATAAAGAATCAAACGCAAGGTAACTTTCGTCTTTCAGGAATGGATAATAACCAACGATTGGAAGTCCCCATGGTCCAGGTGGTAATAAGAATAATCTCTTGACTGTTGTCACAAGAAAATTGAACACAAATAAAAATATGAGTCCACTTGCTATGCTGTATAAGGGTTGAGAAAAGACAAAATAATCGGTTAAAAACATTTCGATTGAGAGAAATATAATAAAGACAAATAAGATCACGAACTAATTATGATTATTGAAATTATTGAAAACAACATACCAGTTTAATCTTGAAACACTTATCCCGTTATTAATAATAATCCATTGAGAGAACACACAGCTCCCACAGTGCAATTAATTTAACACTGATTTGAAGATATTATAAATCAAAGATATATGAGACTTTGAAGGAGAACTACTCAAGACACTCAATAAGAGAGACTTACAGAAAGTGAGACTTCAGCAGCTATTTTATTGAGACTGATAACAAACGGGGATTTTTCCCACTCTTTATCCCTTTTTGCAGTCATAACTTACGAACTGTTAATGCTAAAGACGTAAGATTTGAACCATGGGCTTACGCAGGTTGAAGAAGAATAAGTTAGAACTCTTAAGTCATTCAAGGCCCATCCGTTATTTTACCTTTAAATCACTTTCTGAGAGCGCACATTTTTTAGATTGATTTATGCTTGTCAAATATCGATAACTTATGTTGAACGACATTTGGGCCACGCGTCAAGAATTCGCGACAATTTTTCGAATCAAGCAATTCAAACATGTCAGCGAAAGGCATCCTCAAAAGTCCTCTATTGGATAAAGATCAAGAGAGCAATCTGGACGCTTCATAACAGAAAAATCGCTCTCTTGTACTACGCTAAAATTGCACAAAAACTATGCATTGGTGCGTTATCCTACATCAAAATAGCTTCTGGGGTTTTAACAATACTTTTGATCACAGAATGATATTCACCCTGAAACGACATCCAAAAAGATGCTGACAATGATAAAATATAATAATATCTAATCTTGTCATTCAGTGGTTTTGAGAAAAACTAACAAATGACGTTCAAATTACCTCTGGAGAGAAAAGGTCTAATTACCAAAAAAATGACCTCCGATGGCTTCGATTTTCATCTCAGTTCTTTAAAATGCTTTCATTTGTCTACGTATCAAAATATGAAGTCTGAGGAAAACCGGTCTTGAGATTTCCGTAATAAATTAAAGTTGAAAGTGAAATTAATTTAGTGGTAGTGCAAGTTGAAATCTTCGCTTTAACAATTAAGATCAAGAGAGCGAGCTGGGCAATTCATAACAATAATATCGTTTGCTTTCCACTATTAGGCTTGTTCATTAAACTAGTGAACAAAACTAATGAACTATTGAATTAACAAAAACTGTAAGTTGCTGCGTTACCTTACATCAAAGCAGCTTCTCGGGTTTGAACAATACTTTTGGTCACAGAGTTTAATTTCTGTTTTGTGTTTGCAATACATCAAATCCAAATCATAACTTCTGAAGTTTCAAGAATAAATCATTGCACTATTTCTAGCCCGTAATAGTCCAAACGTGGTCAAAAATGTGACCTATGCATGGTCTATGCACAAGAACGAGACGAAAACCTTTGCTCATGGTGACTGTTACCCTGAATTTCAACGACATGCAGAAAGATTCTAATAATGATAAAATAGTATCTAATCTGTTTTTTAGAGGTTTTATCAATTTTTCATTTCATTTGACCAAGTAATGCGGTACAAAATTCAATTACCTGATGCTGCGTTTAAGTACACAAATCATGAACCGAAAGGAAACTATTTTGATAAGTCTAATATCTTTGACTTTCACTGAGTTATTTATTGTTTATTTATGTGAGGCGTCTCTACTTTGCGCGAACTTTGCATACGATATTATGGTATAAAAGACTATTTTATAAATATTTAATTAATTTGCAAATGTTCAGCAACAGTAATTGGAAACAAATTGTTAAAATTAACTCTGTTTGTATTTAATTCTGTATTTCCTCTATATTAAAATGTTACTCAAACTTTTAATTGTTTTGACATTGCTTTCAACAGTATCAACAAGTAAGAATTGAAATTAAAACTCAATCGTCTTGACTAATATATTGATATATGCATTTATTAACAGTCAGTCTCAACAGTTTGGTGGACTTACCATTAAATGTGCCTGAAGGAAGCTCATTGATTAATGCTACTTTAACTGATGTTGTAAGTTGAACAATTCACTTATTGTCGATCAATCTAACTTTTCATTTCTCCTCTCAGAATGGATTTAAAAAGTATTTTATTCAAGAGTTAATATCAGCTACTGATCCAGACATTAAAGGTAAAATTTCAATCTCAAGTGATAAGGATTCCTACTCAATACATTACAAAGCTGATTATCATGATTACGTGGACAGCAAGGAACGGTTGGTTATTCATGGTAAGAAGCCTCAGTTTTTTAAATTTTACTGGAATATAAAAAATATAAACAGATTTATTTGATGAGATTGGTTTCTGAAATAATTTATACCAATGAAGTGAACACCTTTTTTCTCGATTCTACTGTTCTAATTGAGTCAATTTTTAATTATGCTTGTTCATTTCACTATCCAAAGGTACAAATTGTTTACTATTCACTTACAAGAATAGTTGGGATAAAACTTTACCTGGAATCGACAAACCTTTGCTCAACCTGATTCTCTTGCTGGGACCTTCGATATTATACCGACTTGATCATTCATCGTTTGTTTGGGTAAATATTCTTATTGGTTCATTTTATTCAAATGTATTAATCGATTCTATTGTTTAACAGAAATCAGTTGCAGATAAAAACATCAGAGGACTCATGATGAAAGGCGCATCAGCAGAAATGAATAAAAATTTGAAAATTACTTTCTATTATAAAAGTAAGTCAACAATTGGATTAAATTAGTTGATTATAATTTAAATTACTTTCACTTTTTTTGTAAACACAGGTCATTATGATTACCAATTCGGAATAGAAAATCCAAGTAGAATTGAATTTAGTGTTCATGATGAAGCTTCGATTGCAAATGCAGGCAAAGAGAATCTCATTATGGATATCTATTCTATTCAAGACGTGCTAGGTACTTACTTTGACAACGGTATTTCTGCTGATCAGATTAAAAATGAGGTTCAAGTAAGTATTAGTTCAATAATATTATATTATAATAATAATATTATAATTGTGGACAAATATTCAGAAATGAAATATTCATCGTTTTTTGAATGCACTTTTCTAAATATTAATAAAAACATAAATTCATATTAAAACTCACTGTTTATCCCTTGACCAGTCGCCACCTGGAATTGGATGTCCACATTACTTATCTGGAAATAAACCCTCACCAGAGTTGAGAGTTTATCATATACACTACACCATGGATGAACGAATCAAAGGCTCAACTACGTCTCGAACACTTAGTGAGGTTAGTTTACCTAGTCAACTAAAGCTTGGTACAAAAGCATCTTAATAATAAAAAATTATGAATTACGACGATTTCACTGTTTTTATTATGGTTTTGAGTACAGACACAAATTTTTAACTCACTTAGAAACGTTAATATGAATATAAATTCAAGAGTTAAGATTATTAATCATTTAATAGCAATATTTGGACCATTAACATCGAAAAATGGAGTCATAAATGAATTTCAAGTTTCCATTGATTGAACCATAAATACCATATAGTGGAAACAAGATACAGCATTGAAACAAATCTGAGTTAAACGAAAGTGATTAAACGAATCAAGCCTTGCATTCCGAAACTAAAATTTGTAAATGTTGAATACTCAATACTTTTGCACTAAGCTTTCTTTTCATATGTCATTCAATCCATTTTGATTGTTAGGTTTATGCTGCACAACAATACCATTTTTTGAGGATAAAATCATCAATGGTTGGTTCAGAGAGCCAAGTTATTTACGACTATCGACTTGGAGTTTCTTTTCATATTGGAACAGATGAATCTGTTGCTGTGGCATCCATAGACTCGAATGCACCTGGAACTAATGTGAACGGTAAATTTACTTTGCATAATCTTTTGATGTGTGATGGTAGGTTCAAATATCTTGGGAGGATCATCTTGGTAAGTTAATGACTTTTTATATGGAAAATAAGTACGATTGAAACAGCAAAGAAATTCTGTGATCCTATCAACTCTCATTCTTCGAGTATTCTCTTCTTGCTAAACTCTGCGAGACAAGACTGTATTTGGTCTTAATCGCCAATGAATCGTCAAAGATGAAAGATTTCTCAATATGTTCATCAGATAGTGAAAACTGGAAATAACTGAAATCTATCGATTTCTCATTCGATTTTAGGTAGATTTCTTCGTTCATTAAGTAAAATTCAGTGTCTTCTCAAAACTCAGAAGTAAGTTTATTCAGCTAATTGTTGATGCAATACTGCAACGATACCCATTGTTAACTATTATGAAGTGAATACATCAATATCCAATAATCTTCTAGATGCATTCTGAGTAGCTTATTAGAGTAAACCAAATCTATTGTAAAATAACTGTAAACTGTTCAAAAAATGGTTCAACAATTTTGAAATTTTTTTTGATTGAATCTCTTTAGGAACATCGATCTAGACTGCCCGTTGAAGCATGGGAATCAGTTCAATTCAATGTTAACATCAATGGAAAGAAGGTGGATAAAGCTGTCGTCACTCAATATTTTGCTTCATCGGTAAGTAACTTGCATTGAAACACATATTCGATAGCAATTAAAAAATGAGATTTGTCCAGCAATAGTCAGTTGTATGCTTTTTTAATGATAAGTTCATTACTTATTCCGCATGAAATATTTGAATTTCGATCTAAATGGTGGTTTTAAGCAACATGATGACATATTTTATGATTATACTCTTGTCAGTACCAAGATCTCCATCTATGATTATGATATATCGGTAAGTTTTCATTTCAATTCTCGTTATTCTCAAAATATTAACATAAGTCTTTATATCTTGTCTTTTGTTAGAGAAAAGTTTATATTTGGAAGGATGAAATCACCAGAGATTACATGAACTTTCAAGAGGTTCGATCCATCGAGAGTATTCGTTCGTTAACTGAAAAAGTTAATTTCGCGTCTACCGATGAAAAAGTGATACTTAACTTCATATTAGAGTGCAATGGTATGTATTGATAAACAATTGTAAAGTTATTATGAACTTTTGGTCATGGAAATTTGGTTAAGGACTACACTGTTAGATTGTAATTTAGGAAAATTTGTGAGCTTTTCGTCGAACTCCAACGTGGCTAGTCGAAAGTTTATGTTGTCTTTGAATGTTATTAATGGTCATTTAAAACCAACTATTAATATTTTACAATTTGATAACTTTTTAGTCATAACTAATGCAAATAATATAATAGCTTATTTATTAATAATTTATAATTTTTAGCTTCAGATCCTGCATACACTGATTGCATCAAACACACAGAGGATCGTGTTTACTGGTTGAAAGGAGACTTCCTTTATTTTGTCCTTTTAGTTCAACCAGTCAGCATACTGCGAATTTCTGATATTCAATATCGCTTCACGGATACAAAAATCGAAATGGAAGTAACATTTCTTGATCTACCGCATTTAGAATGTAAGTTGATTAAAACGTTTTGATCTCACTTGAATACCATTGAGTTCATTTATTTAACTTTCTTTCCTTTTCCAGACATTTTCAACTCTAAATCCATGTCTGTCAGTCAAGAGACATTGGACAAGATGATAAAAATTAAGGCTAACAATGAAGACGAATGCCTAGAAAAACTATCACGATATCAAGGGACAATAAAGTATGGATTATTTCGCGACTGCATGAACATTTCGACTCAGTTTAATTTTTAACTAATTGTTAACTGTTAATTTTTTTCCTCTTCACAATTAGGGTTGCCATTTATAGATCTTTAGATCTTGCCTGTGGATACCTGAGGAATCCTGATGATCTCAAGGAAGATACTAAACAAGGACAATCATGCAGTGTCTATCTCTTTCCACTGAACAATTTGCGTCGAGTTAAAGAAGAGTTAACACTTGACCAGATTCATGATGCATACTTGCAAGATGTTGGTAGGAATTACCCTTCGTTTAACGTAGACTTGCGTAAGTAGTGCTCATATTAGTAGTCATCTTGTTAATTTACTTAACTGATAATTATTCTTACTCTTTCCTCAAAAGCCATACAATATAAGATTATTGATGTGATCGACAAAACTAAAAGGGAAACTGGCTTGAAGGACGATATTACTTCTCAAATTAGACACAATGCAAAGTTGAAGCTTGATGATCAATTCACTTTGGCTGTGCCAGATGCAAAAACTTTTGCTGATTGTTACCGAAACTGTCATGATTCAGATCAAGTTTCCTGCATTACTTTTTCATTCTGCAACAACGATGGTAAAATTGACTGTAGAGTAAGCAGTTTGCAGGCTTCTGACGTTGCTAGTCGGGATCAGTCGGTTGAAGTTGACCCAAAATGCGGAATTTATTCTATGAGTGTTCTCGATAATTATTCAAGAAAGTCTAATAGAAAATTCAAAACTCAGTTGTCAACTGAAATTGAAAAAGATTTTGCTCATTCTTGTGCAGAGGCCTGTCATGCCTCATCAGAATGTGTATCTTTTCAATACTGTGATGGTTCTTGTACTTTTGGTAATTTATTGTATACCGATGAAGCTACTGAATATGATGAAGAATGCATGATTTATACTCGTAAGTATTCTTACAAGTAATCCAAGTAACAAGCCTTACATCTATCTTATCCTTTCCTTTCTCTGCAATCCATTTAGCCAAAGTATCTGAAAGATATCAAAAAACAGGCAACAAAATAGTAACATCAGAGATGATGATCGTAAGAACCAAATTAACCTTAGATCAATGTGCTTCATTATGTTATGCGTTATCTGATGGCGATGAATTGGGATGTAAATCATTTAATTACTGTCCTAAAAGTAGATCAGAAAGTTCTTGTTCATTGACTCATTTCTCAGTTAAAAGTCCTGACACTAAAACCACTGATGGAGGCCATTGTTCAAATTACGAGTTAAAAGTGGAATCGAATGGAAAGAAAGGAAAAGAATCCAGTTCAACTAAAGTGATTAAAGGGACAACGGGATCAGGTGCTTTTGGTATAATAATGTTGTTCCTGTTTGTCGGTGCTGCATTGGGATTCATGGCTCCTTTTGCTTACTCAAAGATTAAGAAGATACATGATGCTGCAAAGGCCAATGATGATTTCACTTGGAAAAGACAACAAGATGAGCAACCACTTTAAAATGTCCATTGAATTTCATTTTCAAATACAATAGGAACAATTAACTAATTGTTTACTTTCAAACTTTTCTTATCCTTTATGACAATCATGTAGCATTAAATGCTGATGTTAAAGCTTTTATATAAAATCCATGGTTTTAATAAATCATAAATTATAGAACTAAATAGTCCAAAATTATATGCGATCTGAATTAGCAAAAGCTTACTTTAGCTCTTATCGTAAACAGTTATCATTCTGATAAACCTTTTAAAACGCTAAACGTGACGGAATCTTTTGGATTTGGCAAGAATAGAGCTGCCAATACTGACAATTGTGAGTTGAATGCTCAACCAGTTTTTTATTTGATTGTTGTCGATGTTTGCTTTGGTAAACTATCAGCACTTTCACAGAAACTTGCAAGGCATTGAAAATATTTTGTCATTACCTTACTTGAAACAATGTTTGCACAAGATTTACTTGTGTTGCTATCAATAGCACTTTGAATGGAGCTTTTAAATTGTATAACAATTTGATTTAATGCAATAATGTGTTTTGTTCAAAGTTGATCTTGATGATCCCACTGGTATATTGGCTTGATAGATCATCCTTGATCTTTCTATCATGAAAACCATGTTGCATGGAATTTTATTGGGTAGATTAATATCTATGTTAATGCTTTAATTATTAACAATTATGTTTTTTGTACCATTTGTTGAAATAATCTTGAAGAGTGGCGAGAGTTGCAATTTTATCATGATAATCGACGTTTTTACACATTTTTACATTATCATACAATGATTTTTTAGAATTGAAATCAAATAAATTCAATATTGATCAGATGTGCTTTTATGTGAATCAAATTCAGGGATATTTCGTAGTTTCTGATTCACCTTTTCAAGAAAAATCAAGCCAGATAATCCAAATTTATTCAGTCATTGATAAAATTCTATTTTCAAGCTCATCTCTAGTAGTAATAACTGCCTGTGTTTAAGCAATACTTGTGATTATCTTATCTCATTTTATATTTTTTCATCCTCATATAGATAATCTGAACAATTGAAATAGCTATAATAGCTATATAAAGTTCAACAGTCTGATAGAGCAGTCAAGTTATTTACCTTAATACTCAATTAATTTCTGGTTTCAACAGTTTTAGCAAACCATCCATGTGTATTTCATTATTTATTTAATTAGCATCGATTAATCAGTGAAAAACTACAACAATTATGGTTTTTGAATCGTTTTGTGGTCACTCACTTTGGGTAAGTTAGAGCTGTTACATGCTTTGTTTACATTTTACACTGTCTGACTCGCTTTATGTTAATGTCTTTGTTATGTAATTAAATTCATTACAATATTTTAATTTTAATTTAATTATTTCTTTTATTGGTGCACTTTAGGATCCTGAAATATCATGTAACTCATATCGGCCCATGTTTTCGCCTTGTTTAACGGAAACAGTTGCTTTATGGTTCTCTACAGGCTTCTTATGGATTGGTTCACCAATAGCTGTTTATGGAGCCTTTAAAGCTTACAAGCCTAGGTTACCCTACACCAAAAGGTTGGTCATAAGATGGGTAAGTCTTCATTATTCTAGTGCCTTCGTTGATCATCAAGTCTTTTTCATTGTTTATCCCCTTTTCTGATTATTGGAATAGACTGCAAGCTTAGCACTTTGTGTTTTAACTCTTTATGAGTTGATTAGTGTGAACATTAGAAGCTCCAATGGCTTTGATATTTACCCATATCAAAAAGTATCTGCAGCTATTCGATTGATTTCCTTTGTAAGTATTTTATCATTTAAAAATTTTCAGTTTATTAATTTCTTTTTATTCTTTTAATTTACAGTGCATGACAACTGTTTTACTAGTTGTGTATCAACGTAAAGGAATCCATTCGTCTGGTTTATTATTCGTGTATTGGCTCCTAATGGCTTTGACGATGTCTATCAATTATTGGTCCTTGATTGATGCAAATAATAATAGAGTAAGATTTATCAGTTTGACTAACATTATTAATCTTGCAACTAGCCATTATCATTTAAATAGAATCTTAAACGTTGGCATGTTGACGCTGAAGATTTTACCATAAGGACGATACAATTGAGTCTAATTTGGATCCTGCTGGTCTTCAATTGTTTTGTTGATACAAGAAAAACGTTAAATAGCACTGATAAGCAGACAATCCAGGTATTGACTTGAATCTTCATCTTTACACGTGTTATTAGTGGTGTAATCTTTATATTTATTTTCCATTTCAGATTGAATCTCCTTACGAGTCAGCCTCATTTCTGAGTTACCTTTTATTCAGCTGGTACGACTCTATGGCTTTACTTGGCTTCAAACGTACATTAACTTCACCGGATATTTGGCCATTACCAAGTGAATATAAATCAAAACCTATTGATAGTGAATTTTATCGTCTTATAGCTGCTGGAACTAAATATACTTTTACTGACTCTTCGAAAGCATCGAAAGCTAATGGTGAACAGGTTGAAAAATTGGATCTAAAGACCACCAAGACAATGAAGTTGTCATTGCTGAAAATTTTGTTGAAAGGATTCTGGCCATACTTTGTTTTAAGTGGGCTTTTCAAGCTTGTTTCATCAGTTTTAATATTTTCAAATCCACTATTTATGGATTATCTTTTAACTTTTGTCAAAGCTACCGATAAGCCTGCTTGGCATGGTGTTTTCATTGCACTTGGGATGTTTGTAATAACATTCATAAGTTCAATGTTTGATGCTCATTATGAATTCTTGATTCAAACAACTTCAATGAAAATCAAGTCAGCATTGATAGCAAGTGTTTATCAAAAGGTGAAATATAAATTAACAACTCGTGGAATTACCTCAATCAATACAATGAATAATATTTTATTGGAACACATTTCAGACTCTTCGATTGTCAAGTGCTGCTCGACAATCTTATACCACTGGAGAGATTATTAATTTAATGGCTGTCGATCTTGACCGTATTGTTGAATATGTCAACATAATGAATTACCTGTGGTTTCCACCAATTCAATTGATCATTGCGATTTTCTTTTTATGGAGGCAACTTGGTGTTGCTTCAATTGCTGGTTTAGCTGTGGTTGTCATTTTGATACCTTGCAATGGTTATGTAGCCCATCGCCTTGAGGTTTTAGAAGATAAAATTTTGACCCAAAAGGATAAAAGATCAAAGTTAATGTCCGAAATTCTCAATGGAATGAAAGTGTTGAAGCTTTATGCTTGGGAAGGTGCATTTGGTGACAGAGTTACTGCTATTCGAGCAAGAGAACTTAAATATCAAAGATCTGACGCTTTCTGGGAAACTGGAATTTACTTTGCTTTTGATTGTCTTCCTTTTCTGGTAAGTTAATATACAATCTTAAATTTGTTATAGAATAAATTATTAATTTACTTTTAATTTTTCCAGATGAATTTAGTCAACTTTGCGACATTTGCCCTTTTAAGTTCAAGTAACATACTTGACGCTAACAAAGCTTTTGTGTCAATTACATTGATAGGTATATTACAAGATCCACTTGCCTTTTTACCAATGGTTATTGCTTACGGAGCCAATGTAAGTACAATGTGTAATGAAATAATGTTATAGCATAAAAGTTGAATGAACTGTTATACAATTACACACAATCTAACTGATTCTCCCTTTATTCATTTTTCATTTCACCAGTTTGTAACATCACTTCGTCGTGTAAATGAGTTTCTTCAGTGTGACGAGCTTGATCCAAATACAATTGACCATGAACCTGCCCATGAAACTCCGATAAAAGTTGAAAATGCTACCTTCTGTTGGTCTTATGGTGATGAACCAATAATCTCAAAATTAAATCTGTCTATCGAACGTAATAAATTGGTGGCAATTGTTGGTACTATTGGAAGTGGTAAATCTTCAGTTCTTTCAGCCCTTCTTGGTGAGCTTTATAAAAAAGAAGGTCATGTCAACGTTCATGGTCGAATTGCATACGTCCCACAATCAGCTTGGATCCAAAACGCAACAGTTCGTGACAATATACTGTTTGGGAAACCTTACGACAAAGAAAAATATGAGAATGTAGTCGAAGCTTGTGCATTAACTGCTGACCTTAAAATATTACCTGGTAATGATCAAACGGAGATTGGTGAGAGAGGAATCAATGTCTCTGGTGGACAAAAGCAACGCATTTCCATTGCCAGAGCTGTTTATTCAGATACTGATATTTATCTTTTGGATGATCCATTGTCTGCAGTTGATTCTCATGTAGCAACTCATCTTTTTGACAAAGTCATTGGGCCAAACGGACTTCTTCGTAACAAGACTCGAGTTTTTGTAACTCATAGACTAACCTTTTTACCACAAGTTGACGAAATTATTGTTCTTAAAGACGGAAAAATTTATGATCACGGCAGTTTTGATGAATTAATGAACAAAAAAGGAACATTTGCAGAGTTTATAGATCAATATATGTGTGAGGTCGAAGAAGATGATGATGAATTAATGGAACCTTCATTGATTGATAAATCAGCTGACGATAAAATTGCAAGAAGGGGTTCAAATAGATCGACTGGAAGTGGAAGTAAACTTGTAAGAACATTATCATCATTCAAGCGATCTTCTACAATATCTCATATTCCAAAAAAAGAAAAATTATTGAAAAAGGAACCAGAAGAATCAAAGTTCAAATTGATTGAAAAAGAAGAAGCTGAACAAGGTTCCATCAAAATGAAAGTTTATCTCGATTACTTTTCCGCAATCGGATGGTTGGCTGTATTAGGAACAATTGCTTTCTACTTATGTGTTTCTGTTCTCGACTTTGGGACTAACTTATGGTTATCTGCTTGGGCTGATGATGCATCCATTCCAGGTTCATCCAATAATACAGCTTTGCGAAATAAGCGTCTTGGTGTTTATGCTGCTCTTGGTTTCGGTAATGCCATTTCTGTTTTAGCAAGTGTAATTATTTGTAATTTAGCCGTACTCAAAGGTGCAACACTTATTCACAATCAAATGTTGAATCGTATAATTCGTGCACCAATGTCTTTCTTCGATACAACACCTGCAGGACGAATCCTGAATAGATTCAGCAAGGATATCGATATTGCCGATAGTGTCATCGGACACGAATTTCAATTATTCTTGTCACAGTTTTTCAGGTTGATTGTCGCAATTATTGGTATCGTTACCGGGTCTGTTTATCTATTAATCGTCTTACTCGTCCTTGGTTTTGTCTACATATTTATTCAGGTAAGATTAGTGACTGATTAAGAATTTCTTATAATTATTTTTGAAACACACACAAACACAAGCTTTGAATTGATCTTTTGTTTACTCTTCATTTTATAGAAAATTTACATTGCCTCATCACGTCAGTTACGTCGGATCACTTCAATTACCGAATCACCTATTTATTCACACTTTGCCGAAACTATTAACGGAGCATCATCTATTCGCGCCTTCAATTCGTCTGACAGGTTTATTGAAGAGTGCTACAATCGAGTCGATACCAGTAATAGATCATTTTTCTTGAGCATTGGAGCCAGTCGTTGGCTATCTATTAGACTTGAGTTTCTCGGTAACATAGTAGTTACATTAGCTGTGATTTTGGTTGTGAGCACTCGAGATTCATTGAGTGCTGGTGAAGCTGGTTTATCAATTAGCTATTCTTTTGAAATAACGTCACTTCTCAGTTATTTGATTATGTCAATCTCTAACATTGAAACTAATATTGTTTCCATCGAAAGATGCTTAGAGTTCACAAGAACTGAAACAGAGGTAAATCACTGTAAAACTCTTTGCTGAAATAATTTCAATTAACAAACATTTATTTTATTTTTACTAGGCTGCATGGGTAAACGAGAATAAACGACCAACTCAAAAATGGCCTGATAGAGGAGAAATCATTTTCAGAGATTACAGTACACGCTATAGACCAGGACTTGATTTAGTTTTAAAAAATATTGGTGTCACAATTCATCCCAGAGAAAAGGTTGGAATTGTTGGTCGAACTGGAGCTGGTAAATCATCTCTTACACTTGCATTATTCCGTTTAATTGAACCAGCAAATGGAATGATAATTATTGATGATCAAGATATAACTCAATTTGGATTACACGATTTGCGATCACGATTAACCGTCATACCTCAAGATCCTGTTTTATTCTCAGCCTCTTTCAGAGACAATTTTGATCCATTCCAAAAACATACAGACCAAGAAATTTGGACAGCGTTGGAACAAGCAAATCTTAAACAATTTGTTGACAATCTCGAGAATGGACTTGATTACGAAATTTCTGAAGGTGGTGAAAATCTAAGTGTTGGTCAACGGCAATTAGTGTGTTTGACTAGAGCTCTTTTACGTAAAACTAAGATTCTCGTACTTGATGAAGCCACAGCTGCAGTTGACGTTGAAACTGATGAACTTATTCAAGAAACGATCAGAAGAGAGTTTACTGATTGTACAATTGTGACAATTGCTCATCGTTTAAATACAATTATGGATTATGATAAAATTATGGTGATGGATAAAGGAAATATAATTGAATATGATTCCCCAAGCAGCCTCTTAGCCAATGAAGAAACCGAATTTTATTCTATGGCAAAAGATGCCAAAATTGTTTAAATAGTTACAATTGTTACTGAAAGTGATCGGGCCACTTTTAAATTATAATTTGATCTCACAATCCCAATTTTATTTGAACCAACCCGCAACTCAAACTCCTTTGCTGCCTTGCTCTTTGCTTGTTCAAAAGCACCAAACTATTACAAGCAAGATATCGTATTTAAACCAAGAATACATATTAATAATCTACTTTTCAAAATAAATTTAATTTAACGATTAAGATTATAATATCATGACTTTTGGCCACGTTATGGTGAATAAACAGAAAATGTGTTCTCTTCCCGTCCTGGGTAACAGTCTAGCTATACGGTCACAAGGAACAACTAACAAAACTTTTAATTCAGTATCCAATCAAGAGGATCTTTTTAAATTTAATCTATACATCTATACAATATATAAAGTCAAACTATGAAATTTTTGCGGGAAGATTGTGCCCAAACTAAACGGGTTCTGAAGAATATTTTTACATAAAATGAAAGCCCTGGTTAAACTACAGTGACTCAAAATAGTCAGAGCTTTCTCGGACTTCAGGTTACTGAGAAATTAGCGTTTAAACAGGGTGGGGGAAAAAATGCAGAATCCGTATCTTTTACTATTGACTTTGGGGAAAAAACTTTTTTTGTATTCAGATTGATGGTTTATTGTTGGGTTAGGAGTATATGAAAACTGTCTTTCGAGCAAAGAGTAAGTTAAATATCTGATGCTTAAACTATACAACTTTCAAAATGAACGAAATTTTTTTAGTTTTTCTCATGCACAATTTTTCAACAACCATTCGAGTCTTTAAATGTGGATTGAATTTATTGTATTCATTGAAAAGAAATTTACGATCAGCCATGATCGGGGGGCTCAGCTTGTATTAATAACTGAAATAAAAACATTGAAAATAACACGAAATGTAAAGATGGCATTCTACAAAAAAGTAAAAAAACTAATGTTTTTCATCGAGTTATCAACTTTATTATTATTAACCCGTGATATTTGTTGAATTCATCAACACATTCAAAACTCTGATGGATAATTTGGTGAACTAAAACTTCTGATTGATTACAAATTTAAGTGAAAATAGAAGAAAGAGACTCTAATGAATTTGTCAGTCAAATCATTATTGATCAGCATGAAAGACTTGATCCAACTGCATCCACGAAAAATAGAGAATCTCTTTTCAAAATTCAAATCTCTGATAAATTAATGAAAAAAGTTGCTGAGAAAAATGGAGAACCCGTATTCCATAATATTGAGTGAAGGAGAAGCTTTTTCGTTACCCAGATTGATGGTTCATTGTTAAATTTTTCATGTTGCTAAGCGAATCTGCTAGCGTATGGATTTTGCATCGAGTCGAGATATGACTCGTGGCTTTTTACAACTGATTTGTCAATCAAATGATTATTGATTCGCTTCCAGCAATTGTTCCTAAACAGTTGAGCCATTTGCAGGCTGTGCATTATGACAATCATACGCGAATCAGACAAGTTAACAAGATCAATTAACTAACTCTATTTGATTCCAAACTTTCTCTGAAAAAATAAAGTTGAAAAAAACTAACAAACAGATTGAACTTAAAGGCTACCATAATAATGAAGTTATCATTACTGTAAAGGATACATGTCACGAAAACTGACCTTCGTCGATTTGAAAATAACTAAATTTTCTCAATTTAGGATTTCGTACAATAACATCTCTTAATTACTTCTGTTGAATGATGACAGAATTTCCTTTTTCTTCTTTGGCTTTTATATTATAGCTTTTAGGTTGCTTAACTTTGAACGGTCGATATTGGATGAGATTCCTGTCGGCCTTGCCTTTGATCGGGGCAAAACACTTCAGTACTTTGATGGACAAGATCTGAAAATATTTGCTCGAAACTTTGAGAAAAAATCTTAAAATTGATTAGTGCTAATTGAACAATGAGATTAGTACAAAAAAACGAGTCAACTACTTTATTTTTATTGAATTCAAATTCCATGCTATTGAAGTCATGTAAACTCTTAACTAACATCAAAATTAGCTTATTCACAAATGGTATAAACTTATTTCATTTACAGCAGTTGAAACTAAAAAATAAAGAGAATCATTGTTTTGTTTCGTTTGAATATTATGATGATGATGAGATTGACAGCTGAATAATGATGCACATTCATCTGAATATGAGGGATTTGAAAAAGTCAATACGAAAAACGCTTTCAATTAGTAATGAATGTTCATCTAAAGCCAATCTTAATTGAAATTAAAGAATGACGCGATTTGATTTGACGAGTGATCCGAAAAGACCAATACGAAAAACAATTTGTAATCAAAATTTGTCAATCTTGATTGAAATTAAAGAAGGAAGGGAATTCCCTTAAATTATTTTTTCCATAGCAAACACATGGATCCTAATTAAGAATCATCTGTTTCCGATTGATTTTAGCTATAAAAGAATCAAATACCAACGAATCTTAATCACTCTAACATAAGCTAAAGTATTATCAACACTATCAATAAAAGCCTAATAACTCAACTGTTACAATGAGTTTAACTTTGTTTGCTTCCATCTTCGTCCTTTTGATCAACCAGTCCTTCGCTTGTGGTAAGTCAGTGAAACAATAAAGCAACTGATAACATTGAAAATTAACTCATGATTTTGTTTAGACTGTGGTCAGGCTACTGGTTACACAGCTCCTGTAAAATCAGAAGGCAAGTTGACTCGATTCCCTTGGTATGTAGCTATTGAGTAAGTATTATTATACAATCTATATTTTAATCATTTTACTTCGTTCTCTTAATTTACCATGATTCTTTTCGTTCAAATAAGAAATAAAAATCAGAAATCTTGTGGTGCTGCATTGATTGATGATCAACACGTTGCTATTGCTGCTCACTGTCTTTCTGGTTCAGACGCAGCAGCACTCAGAGTTCATTTGAACGACAACTCAACAAAATCAGTCGCATCCATTTGGATTGATGAACGATATGACGAGAAGACTGGTGCCTATGATTTTGCTGTATTGACTTTGACTTCTCCAGTTGACTCTCAATTCAAACCCATTTGCTTACGGAAACCAGCTTTATATCCTGTACCTGCAATTTACCTTGTTGGTACAAAATCTGGTGAACATCTTGAAAGCTTGCCTAGTCCCTACTTTGGTAAGTTGATTGAAAATGAAATTGTATTCTTTTTAATTCATTCTTGATTTTCCATTTAGGTTCCAAGTGTCCTTCTCCTGCTACCAAAACTCACCTCTGTGTTATGAATTATAATAAAGTGGATAATGAGAGTCCTGAAGGTCCATACATGGCTAATGAAATGAATGCGAGATATTACCTTACCGGAGTTACTTCTCGTAGTTTTCCCGTTGGAATGCCAGATCTATTCACTGATGTCAGTCAATACAATGAAAAGATGCGAGAGTTGGCTCCAAAAAGTTGTTGGAGAGACACCAATGACTTCAGTCAATAAGTTCAGTCATTGAAATCAACCCTTTCCAAAGCGTGTGTAACATAAGTTTCTAAATCTCTATTGATTTCTTTTTGAATAAATAATTGCATCCATATCTTCATTTCTGCATTACCATCTTTTCTTCTAATCTCATCCAATTCCGATCGTTCAGAGTTAAGCGACGTAACGGCTATAATACGAATCAAGAAGAAAAATGAAGGAATTTTGTTTTAAGGACTTCTATTAATTTGTTAATCAGACTGAACGCGAAATCTTACGTGACTTTTAAGTTTTAACTTTTAAAAACTAACGAAGGAAGTACCCGAAGTCATCCGAATAAAAGCAATATTTTTATCTTAAAACAATTAGGTTTTATAAGTGTTTAATTGTCTCGAAATCTTTCAAGTATTAGGGTGTCAAATAAATTTTGCGGTTCGTTATGAAAAAAGATTTGATTGTGATCGTTTTAAGTTTAAACATTACTTATCTTTAATTAAGCAGTATAAAAGAAAACAAATCAGAATCGGACAAATATTTACAAAATTATTGCATTTTTAGTTTTTTAAAGGGCACAAAAATTGACCAAAATTTTTTTCATTAACTTTTTTCACCAAATTTTCTAGTAACGCGTCACAAAATTTCTAACCGCAGATTCTGAATACTTGCGAATCTATCCTAAGAACCTGCTATCATCTCTATGGACCTCAATCTATCTTAATTTTTTGAAAATTCATTCAAAGAGGAGAATTTCCACTCAGGAACGGAGATCAAAATCACTTTTGTCGATTTTTTCGTTATAAATTTTCGGACGCTAACAAAAACGATTTCAATTATTCGATGTGGAAAATTGAAACGATATATTAATACAGAAGGTCCATAATTTGATTTTATGAAATTGCATCCAATTCTGAGCTAAACTTCATATCCAACCGCAAAACTTGTTTGACACCCTAATAGCAAATTAAATTGATGAACCAGAATTTCAATTTCTTACATGTAAAGTATTGTAACAAGCACACAAAACAAAATAAGGGAAGCAAAAGGTTCAGCGGGATGGATATGTACTAGATAGTAGATATTATTGCTTTCACATTGATCTATAAATACCGATCGACAATAAATGGCGTTCTCGAATCTTTGTCCGTTTGCTAATCAAAAGACGACGAACTATATTGTTTGTTAGTAAGAAGAATTCAATACCATACTAATCACTGAAATCGGTTCGAATGACCTCGTGTACCTCCCTTGCATGTTTATTGTAACTTTTTTCAACTTTATTTTTTCAAAGAAATTAACTCGAGTTGGTTAGTTACTGCATAGTGCTTTGAAATGAACTTGCCACTGTTTAAGGCACAATTTTGTGACAATAGAAGCGCTTCTCAATAATAATAAGCAATGATTTTCGCGCATTTAGATTGGCTCAAAAGGCGCTTATATGATGGCGTGCTTTTTTATAAGCAATATACGGTAATTGATCATTGTATTAGATACGATTATGATAATGGTTAAACAAAATATCATTGAATATGACTTCTTACTGAATACTTTTTGCTGCCTTGTTCAAAAGCACCAGAACTTTTACAAGCAAGATATGTTATTAAAAACTAGAAATACATAATTAACCTTTGCAAATGAATTTTATTCAACAATTAAGATGCTAAAGGTGTCAAATTTAATTCCAAGCAAACTGGTGGAGCTTACAATCTTTTTATCACAAATTAAAATAGATAAGCACAGATATCTAAAACAAAAAGCAACAAATGTGAAGACGGAAAATAAAGTGACCAAATGGTTTGTGTCTATGGTTTATGATATCTGTGCTTATCTATTTTAATTCGTGATAGAAAGATAGTAAGCTCCACCAGTTTGCTTGGAATTAAGACACCCTTTATATCATGCTTTTTTTACTCAATTTCATCATGATTCTTTTCGTTCGAATAAGAAATAAAAATATAAAATTTTGCGGTGCTACATTGATTGATGATCAATATGTCGCTATCGCTGCTCATTGTCTTACTGGTTCAGAGGCAGCATCGCTTAGAGCTCGCTTAAACGATAACTTAGTAAATCAATCTCATCTATTTGGATTGATGAGAGATATAAAAACAAGACTGGCGCCAATGACTTTGCTGTATTGACTTAAAGAAAATATTAACTAAACTATGATTTTATCTGTTTTATATGTTCATTCACCATAAGATGGACGATAAGCATGACATTATCATCTTAATTCTTAAATAAAATTCCTTTGAAAAGTTATTATATTTATGTATTCCTGGTTTTTAATACAATTTCTTTCTTGAAATAGTTTGATGCTTTTGAACAAGGCAGCAAAAAGTATTCAGTAAGAAGTCATATTCAATGATATTTCTTTATGCATTACCATAATCGTATTGTATACACAGATAAATTAACTAACTCAGTTAACTCCTTTGAAAAATTAAAGTTTAAAAAAGCAACAATGGGAGAATAAACTTACGAGGGAAGTACACGAGGTCATTTGAACTTATTTCAATGATAAGTGTGTCATTGAATTCTTCTTACTAACAAACAAGATAGTTCGTCGTCTTTTGATTAGCAAATGGACAAAGGTTTGAAAAGCGACATTTATTTTTGATTGGTATGTGAAGATCAATGTGCAAGGAAAAATATCAACCCATCCCGCTGGACCTTTTGCTCCACTTATTTTGTTTTGTGTCTCATTACAATGCTTCAAATGTAAAAAATGAAATATAACCTATGGGCAAAAAGTTTGAGACAAAATGTTTAAACAATCATATCTTTTTGATAAGTTAACCGACTTTTATAATCAAATTATCGACAAATAGAACAATTAATAGGCTTTCATTTAATAGATGCCATGTCGATATGAAAGTGATCTGAATGTGCTATGTTTCTGAAATTCACACTGAACATCTGTTGAACCCTAATCTTGTTTCCTGCGAAATTTCATTCTTGTAGCTAATCCCATTCCCGAGTTAATTGGATTAGTTCAAGTTGTCTCAAACTTTCTGCCCATAGGTTAGTTGATCTTTGATTTCGGATGACCTCGCTCATCTCCTTTGTTAGTTTTTGATAGTTCAAACTCAAGAAACGCATGAGATTTGACCTATTTGGCTATTTTTCCCCTCTATTTGACCCTTCACTTTCTACACAAATAAAGATGGTATTTTGGTGCTGACAACACATGACTAGTATTGTAGACTAACATCACTAGCTTTGATTATGCAATGAAATATATATTTATTTAAAGTATAAATTGTTTAGTTTAAGGATACATTGAAAATTGGAAATTTGTATCAGCATTGATCATCATTTTTTAATAAACTGGTCAATCAATATTGGCAGTCTTTTTGGTTTGTTGCTATGAAGTAATCGGTAGAGACACCAGCTTTATTAATCAACAAATCGGTCAGTTCAGCATACTTTTCAGCATCCATGGTGTTAGCCCTGGATAAGATGACACCAGTTTCTGTGATGATAATGAAAGTTGAGTTATCATTAGTCAAATTGATTTGCATAAAGAGACATTGAGTTTATCAAATTGAAAGATACTTACGAACTGGAGATTGCGAAGAATCAAGGAGGCAAATATAAGCAGCTAGATAATTATCGAAATCAGTATCGACCAAATAGACGTTAATTGAAGATGACGTAGCTGTAAATATGAAAATATTAATCAAAATAATTATTGATTGCAATGAAAATAATTTTCGTATTTGCATCTATTGTTAAATTAACGAATGTATGATACAAATGATGAAAAGTAAAGCAGACAAAACTACTTACTGGATGGTGATGTGTGAAGCTTGAGTAAATTCTGATTATCAGTACGTTCGACTAAACCAACACCATAATTCTTTGAGCCACTAGACGATGGATTAATAATTTGCATTACAAACAATTAAACTCAATTGATTGTGTCTACTTACTCTGGATCAGTTGCATTCATTGTAAGATTAAAGTTTCCATCCTTTTTTGGAGTGAAATCCGCGGTAACACATTTTGGTTGATTTTCGGTTCCAGAAAAAGTTGGTCCAGCAATTTGATACCATCGGCCGGCAATCTAAACAATGAAACACCAAATTAATGGATGCAGTTTAAAGTATTGGCTAAATTTATTAAATAATTATAAACGTACTTTGGCAACATCAGAGACAGGGACAGTTGGAGGAACTGGGCATTGAGCAAGAGTTGAAGAAGCAACAGCAAAGACAATGAAGAGAGTGGCGATCATTTTCATATTATAATAGTTTTTGCAGAGAAAAATTGACTGAATGTTTGTTAGTGAAACTTGTTGATTAACTGATGCTAATGTGTTTAATTTCATCGCTTTTTATACTTCATTTCATGACACATTCACTCTGTACAGTACATGCACTTGTATTGTATCGATTGTCCAACCTGAGTCACCAATGAATAAAATTATTGCAAACAATAAATATTGAAATCACGGTGAAAAGATAAGTTAGATCTAGATCTACGATAAGTCTGTTATTTGTAAATTTCATGAGAAGGATGTGAAGATTATATTCACTATCATCTCATATTTAATGAGAAATTCGATTATTGATTCCTGGAAAAAATTCTTCATACCCTTTGGTGGGAAAGATGTGCACCAAAACGATAACTTACTATTGCCAAGGAGTTGTTGCAATAAGAATCGGCCAGTTTTAGGATCAAATTAATATTTTCATGCAAAGCTTTACCGATCATTTGCTAACGACTTTTCTTCTATAATTAATTTCGTGACAAATAGGTGGACGAATAAGCGTTTACTTATCGTACTATAATTTGATTTTTAGCTGTTGATAGTTAAAGAGATTGTGCATGTTTTCATAGGATTTTAATTGACTACATAGATCTGAAGCAGAGTTGAGAGCAAGTAACTTAAATATACTAACTAGAGATCATAGTCGGTCGATTTTATGTTGAACATTTTCAATCAACTTTCAAATTGTTATCAAATCGTTGCTTGCTTTTGTTGTATCATTCAACCTCGTTCCTGCGAAATCAACTTAATCAAAGAAAGATATTACTTATCAAATTAGAATATTTTCAATTCTCATCTGAAAACACAAAGGTTAGACCACACTGGGAATAAGGAATTTTTCCAAGAAATCGTCGAATTTCTCGTTAATTTTGACATGATAGTGGATTTAATCTTCATTCCCATCTTATGATGTTTAACAATAACAAACTTATCTTTAATCTAACTTATCTTTTACCTTGATTCATGATTTATTGTTTGTAAAGGGGGCTTTCTTCATGGCTGAACCACTCATGCAATATATCAAATTTTGTGACCAAACTGAGTGAATTTCAAAGCTAAAAGCACAGTATTGATGCCCTGCTTCAGTAACATTTACGAAAATATAGAAGCTCATCTCAGTCAATCAGGTTCTTGTAAAACTTCGAGTTTCAGATTAAGACCAAAATCGAGAAAATCGAGGTCAAAGTTGAAACTTCGATCTCCTTTTGTACAGTTATGGAATCAGATTTTCAGATGAAACTCATTTCTTGTTAAATTTCCATAGAGCTGGCAAACTTTTTTAAAAAGATACTGATTGAATTGTAATTTAGTGATTGAAATCATCAGTTAATTTTGATCAATTATGTATCACAATGAAGCCACAGGTTTGGACATTTTGGCCATTCAGTTTTCCAATCGTTTTCACATTTATACCCACGAGATTATTGTTTTTAACTTTGCAACCTTACTTATCAACAACCCTTTATGTCATGATTGTCGATTGACAGTCGAAGAATCTGAAAGGTGTTTCAATAAAATTCAACTTTAAAAGTAAAAAAAGACAAATGTTTTCCATCGAGTTATAAACTTTATTCATAACCCTTGGTACTCGTTGACCTGATCATTACATTCAACTCTCTGATGGGTAAATTAAAAAAACTAAACTTCAAGTGGATGAAAATGGTTATAAAATGGTTGTTAATGTTCAGATAAACATAAAATACTGGAAATGAGTTAATCCTCGCAAACCATTTGTCATGACTTATGACTTCTGAAAAGTGAAAAGAAAAGAAAAGAAAGAAATTCTACAGCTCAATTTGTCAATCAAATCATTATTGATTCACTTCCAGTAATTGTTTCTAAGTAGTAAAACAATTTGAAGGCTGTGCAGCATGAAAGCATACGTAAATCAGATAAGTTACAACAAGATCAATCAACTAACTCTGTTAATCACAAGCTTTCTCTGAAAAAAATGCAGTTGAACATAACTAAAAAACAGACTGAACTTAAAGGCTACCACAACAATGAAGTTGCCATAACTGCAAAAGACTTGTATCACAAAAAACTTACCTTTGTCTTTTTGAAAATAAATTTAATATTCTGAAAGCAGACATTAAAGATTTTAGGACACATTACAAGCATAGCAAGGTTCGATCACAATCGTGAACTAAAGTTTTTCGATGAACTCATTCATTTAATACAGTATGTATAATTTAATAATGTATTACAGCATTTCTCGATAACTTTAGACAAGTTCCCATAATGTTTATAGTCTGCTTCTCAAAATGTTTAGACAAAATCTTAAGTCGGTCGTAAAACCAGTTACTCTTCTCAAAATGTTTCGACAGTTCGCATATTGTTTAGTCAAGTTCTCAGAGCATTTAGACAAACGGGTTTCTCAAACCGAATTGAAAAGGCAGAAGCAATCAGAGTTGGATTTGGAATATAAGTTTTGCGTTTAGTGACTAAACCTTTACTGTATTAGCTAAAGCAGGGTGGGATAAGGGCTTGTGGTCGGACAAAGTGAAGCTCCATAGTAAATAAATATCAAAACGAACCTTAATTAAAAAAATATGTAACAATTATAAAATTATTATTTTGAAACGATTAATCAATTATATCAAATATGTAATTAAAACGTAAATTGTTTTTCGACGAACCTAAAAATTTCATTGTTCTGTTGAATTCGAAGATGATGAGCATGTTAATGATGATATTGACAGTTGCACGGTGAATTTATTCATCTAAATTTGATGTGTTACATTTCTTTTGATAGCATTTGATTAATCCGAGAAACTTCCAATACGAAAAAGCTTTTGAATTTGTAATGAAATGTACATCATGGAATACAGGGATTCCCTTACATTGTTTTTTGCATAGCGTACACATGGACATCTAACTGAGAATCATGTTTCCGATTGATTTTAGTATAAAAGAATCAACTACTATCGAATCTTAATCATTCTAGCAAAAGCTAAAGTATCGTCAACAGTTTAATTCCAAGTATCAATAAAAATCCTAATAACTCAACTGTTACAATGAGTTTAACTTTGTTTGCTTCCATCTTCGTCCTTTTGATCAATCAGTCCTTCGCATGTGGTAAGTCAGTGAAACAATAAAGCAACTGATAACATTGAAAATTATGATAAAATAACTCATGATTTTGTTTAGACTGTGGTCAGGCTACTGGTTACACAGCTCCTGAAGGCAAGTTGTCTCGATTCCCTTGGTATGTAGCTATTGAGTAAGTATCACAATTTATATCTTACTCATTCTATTTTGTTACCTTAATATCGTGATTCTTTTCTTTCAACTAAAAAGGGATGCATGGTAGGTGATACGAAGATTTTGAACTTTTTTTGGGCTTAAAATATTGTAATGGGTCAGATATGATCCTTTGTCAAGCCTTTCGTTTCGGAAATTCTCCTTTTCAAAGTTACAGGGTGTCAAAGTTTCAACTTTTGCATAGAT